>APFE031745792.1:1277-14058 GCA_000404065.3 Pinus taeda
GTGATGGCTTCCCATTTTGCACCTCTTGTTTTGCCTCAAGTTTTAGATGATATGCCCCCAAATTACCAAAGAAAAATTCCATTTTTTGATGGCACTCCTAATGGCATTACTGCTCAGCAACATGTGGACAGGATGGCAGATTTCTATGAACTTCATGAGATCGATGCAAAGAATGTGGCAATGAGACTCTTCGTACAGATATTTGCAGGTGAAGTGAGGAAATGGTTCAGAGGTTTACCAGCTGCTCGTATCGTTACCTTGGCTGACCTACAAAGATAATTTTTAAACCGCTGGGAAGTGAAGAAGAATCCTCTTCAAATTCTGGCCAAATATGAGCAAATCAAAAGAAACGTTGGTGAGTCGGTCCAAGATTATTGCACTAGATTCAATACAGTTTATAATGAAATTCTAGATAATCTAAGGCCACCTGTGGGACTAGCCATGTTGAAGTTCCCGGATGGTTTTGATCCTGACATGGCTTATAAATTGAGAGAAAGAGAACTGGCCACAATGGAAGACATGCAGAAGATAGCGGTCAGCGTTGAAGCAAATATGCTAACCAAGAGAGCTAGAGCAAAAGCAAAGAAGAAGGTCACTACAAAGGAAGAATCTTCCTCGGTAGATCAGCTACTTCGGAAGGTAGAGCAGATGCTTGAAAGAGTGAAACTTGACAAACCGGAGCCACAAGTTAGAAATCCTAACTTTCGTGGCCAGCAACAACCATAGTATAGAATAAGACAGAGAGATCAGCGAGCTCAAGAGCCAATTGCACAACCGCCAGTACAGACACCTTTGCAGCAAAACTTTGTGCATGGACCAGAATCAGATGAGGACTGGAATGTAATAGGCGAAGAAAATCACCTCTTTACCCCTGATGATTTGCCTACTTATCTCACTGAAGAGGAGGAGTATGCAGAGAATTCAGCTGCACACAAAGATGTAGATTTCATTCTAGCAAGCGACACTGTCTTGGAGGAGGAATCAGATGAATACCAAAGAGGCTACATGAATGCTTTGTCCGCCCAACAGCAGCAATATTCACTGAGAAATAGAGATGTGCTGTTCAAACCAATTCAGAAAAAGAAGGATGTTGAAGCGTCAAAGAATGATTTAGCAGTCACATTAAGGAAAGGAAAGGAGGCGGTTGATCCGGAGAGTAGCAAATCAACATCAACAGAACCATCACATCAGCAAGTTGCATCGAAAGAAAAGGAGAGGAAAGAAATCCCAGTCAAAGAGGTAGAAAAGATTCCCGCTTTCAATTTAGAGAATGAGATATCCAAATTAAAGATATCCATCCCCTTGACTGCAATATTGAAGAACAACAGTTATAAAGGACAAGTATCTAAAATGTTGAATTTAGACTCGATGTCCGACATGGTGAATGTCGAAGATGATCAACCTGAAATGATTTTTGGGCCAGCATCAAATGGTGAGTCTCCTGATAGTGATGTGCCACCTTTTTACATCAGTTTAAGGTTGCATGATTTTGTGTTATATAACGCCATGTTTGATTCCGGAGCTTCTCACAATCTCATGCCTAAGGCAGTCATGGATAAGCTTGGTCTGGACATCACCCGACAATATCATGATCTCTATTCGTTTGATTCCAGCAGAGTAAGATGTATAGGTCTCATCAAATACTTGGTTGTGAGTTTGGATCAGCTCCCAATGAAGAATGTTTTGATGGATGTTATGGTAGCAGACATTCCTCCAAGGTTTGGCATGCTTCTTTCCAGGTCATGGGTAGCGAAACTGAAAGGGACACTACAACTAGATTTCTCCTATGATTCTAGTATTTGGACAAACGAGGAAATTGTATCGGGAACAAAAAATGAAGTACATGATCACAAGCAAGGAGAAACCAATAAATCATCCAACTAACTATGTACATACAGATTTAGAGTCTTTTGTTTTGTATTCAGATAGTTTCAATGATATAGATAGTCAGTTAGTAGAAGAAGATGATATTCCAAAAATAACAGAAAACTTCAAAGAATTTTTGAAGAAAGAAGAACAAGAACAGCAGAACATCGTTGGGCAATCAGCTGAAAATAATAGAAAACAAGCAAACAAGGCACAACAAATAGATTTCCAGCACTTGCAAGAGGAGGAAGAAGGTTTTTGGACCATGGATTTCGATGGAGCAGTGGGAAATGATGGCGCTGGAATTGGAATTTGGGTACGCAGTCCTTTCTCTGCCCCAAACAAAGTCCCCAGTAACGTGCGGGTATGCTCTTACAAGTTGGCTTTTGAATGTTCAAATAATGAAGCTGAATATGAAGCTCTGATTACTGGCCTAAATATTCTAAGAAAGCTGAATGCTAAGAGGATTTCAGTATATGGCGACTCCGAATTGGTTATCAAGCAGGTCAGAGGTGAATATCAAGCAAAGCATCCTAGGATGCGGGCCTACCGTAATGCAGAAATTATTTTCAGAATACACCTTAACATGTGTGCCTCGTATACAAAATAGTATCGCTGATGCTCTTGCTAAGGCAACGAGTAGTTTGAAGATCCCAATGAACTCTAGCAACAAATTCGAAATTCATGTCAAGCATCGTCCAACCGTTCCAGACAATGAGAGATATTGGCAAGTGTTCCAAGATGATGAGGAGATTGATGATTTTCTGCAAAACAAAGGCAAGTTCAAAGAGACGTCAATTGATGAGGAAAATGACGATGGAAAAGGTAATGGTACAGATGAGGTACAAATTAATGAAATGGATGTGTTGCAGCTGAAGAATAATGTTATTCCCAAAGACTTGATACCTCTAGAAGAACTCTTTGATCAAGATGATGTAGCCCGGAAGCCAACATTGCAGCCAACAGAGAAGGGTGTGGAAGAGGTCGATATTGGAACAACTGCGGATCCTAAATTGGTAAAATTATACAAAGCATTGCCGCCAAAGATCAAGGACAACTATATCAGTTTGATGTCTTCATTTGCAGATGTGTTTGCTTGGGACTATTCCGAATTAAAGACATATGACACCAATATAATTTAGCACACTATACCCATAAAGCCCAATCAAAAACCATTCAGACAGAAGTTGAGAAGGCCAAATCCAAAGTTATTACCATATATTGAAAAGGAGATCAACAGGTTGTACAAATCAGGGATCATTGTGCCAATCAGATTTTCAGATTGGATCTCTAACTTGGTGCCCGTAAGGAAGAAGAGGTAAGTGGATTTCAGCCTTGCTGGAATATGATGTGGAAATAAAGCCCACAAAGCTAGTGAAAGGATAGGGATTGGCGAAGCTAATGGATGAATCAAACTTGCATGCCTTGGACATAAATCTGATCGCTGCTATGTCAGATGAGAACGATGAAGAAACACCAATTTAGGTATATGAAATGTTTGCTCTTTCTCCATGGTATTCAGATATCATATATGTGCTCAAAAATTTGTCACCACTGCTCGGCATGACTAGAAACAAAGCGAGAACGCTCAAGTTGAAGGCTGCCAAGTTTTGCATTCTTAATTCTGCACTGTATTGGAAAGATCCTGGTGGCGTCTTGTTAAATTGTTTGGTGGAAAAGGAAGCGAAGAAAGTCATGGAGGACTGCCACCAAGGAGACTGTGGTGGTCACCTTTTTTGGAAGTCAACAACAAACAAAATTTTGAGAGCAGGGTACTATTGGCCGACATTGTTTTCTGATGTATATAAGATGGTCAAGCGCTATCATAAGTGTCAAATTTTCGAAGGGAAACGGAATTTACAGCCTCTACCACTCAAGCCCATAGAGGTGAGTGCCCCTTTTCAGCAATGGGGATTGGATTTCATTAGCAAAATTCATCCCGCTTCTTCCGGACAACATAGATGGATCCTCACAGCCACAGATTACTTCACAAAATGGATTGAGGAAATTCCCACGAGACAAGCTACAGATGCGGTAATCATTTCATTCCTTGAAAATAACATCTTGTCTCTCTTTGGTTGTCCGAATAAGCTAATCACTGATAACGCAACAACTTTCAAATAAAAAAGGATGGTAGAGTTTTGTCATAAATATCACATCATTTTGGGTCATTCAACTACCTATCATCCGCAAGGCAATGGATTGGCGGAATCTTCAAACAAATCATTGGGCAACATAATCAAGAAGCTGCTGGAAATAAATAAGAGGAGCTGGCATAAGAGGTTGGTAAATGCACTTTGGGTTGATCGGGTCAGTCAGAAGAAATCCATAGGTACGTCACTGTTTGAGCTTGTTTATGGAGTTGATACAGTATTTCCTTCCTCTCTCGCTGCCCCAGTTGTCAAACTTCTTCAGGAGGCCGATAGTGAAGAAGATCCCATGCAAAGAAGGCTGAATCAAATGGTCCACTTGCAGCAGACCAGAGAAGAAGTTTTCAAGAACACATCCAAATTGCAGGAGAAAATCAAGAAAACTTATGACAGAAAGGCAAAGGTGGATAAATTTCAGGTGGATGATGTGGTGCTGAAGTGGGATGCAAGGAATGAGGAGAAAGGTAAGCATGGTAAGTTCGAGAACCTCTGGAAAGGTTCTTTCAAGATTGCAGCATATCGGGGGCAGAATGCCTTTCTTCTGAAAGAAATGAACGGGGAAGATTGTCCAGGAGGGTTGATCAATGGTCGGCTGCTCAAGTGGTACCATTTCTAAGTTATTAATGCTACTTCCACTGTCACTGTAAATACCATTTTATTTCCGTTTCGTTAGAGTCGTTCAAGCTAGCCTTTAAGTCATTTCAATGTCAAGTTTGAGTTAGTTTTTTGGTCATTTCAGTTTCATAAATGAGTTAGAATCCTATATTAGTTATCAAAATGATGACTCCATAGCCCAATGGACGAAGGCACTGTCTAGCTCTTCCAGAGATCTGCTATTCTTGGCACCTCCAAGGAGCTACCATCCCCCATTAGAGCCAATGTCAGAGTCGGTCTGGTCAGTCCTCCATCAGAGATCAAAACTCTTTATGCATTTCATGTTTAGGTGTCCCGCTCCATTCACCCAGCTGCATTCTGCTAGGGGGCATGCCATAATCTGACGGAGAAGGTCATGCTAGTCATTCCCCCTCATGTCTGGCTCCTGCTAGCTCAGGTCTTTTGTCAATAATCATCAAAGTCCATGACAGTCAAGGTCTAGTCCTTTAGAGGACAAAGGTCATTTTCGAGGTCTAGGTCTAGGAATTCATCAATTTGGTCTTTGAACATGTCCAGTAAAGCCATGCAGGCTAGAGTGAGGCCCTTACATAGTCATGGTTCAAAGAGCTTCATCGTCATGTGGATAAACTTCGACTCTTCTTCAAAACTTTGTTTTGAAGAAAGTCAAACAGTGTCATTTATGACAAAAATTGGCAAAAAAGTCGTTAGTTGATTTCTTCAGATGGAGTCATGGTTTCTGTGGCCAAATGTCTTGTCGTCCAATCCCTACAAAGAGTGCTGAAAATTTCACCATTTGAGCTAAAATTTCAAAGGGAAAGTGAAAATCAGTGTGTTTTAAAGTCAGTGAAAAAGTGCAAAACACAACATTAGAAAAATGGGTTTTCAAGGAAGAAAAAATTAAACCCATCTCTTCCAAGGCTATATATACAAGTTTTCATCCAAATCAAAGGCATTGTGCTATTACAAGCCTTGGAGAAACGTTGCAAAGGTGTGAGTGTGCAATTGTGAGCATTTGAGTGAGTTGGAGGCAGTTTTAGAGGGCGCGACGCATATACCCAGGAGCGCAGTGCACACAGAGGGCGCGGTGCACACACAGCCTGCCCGCCGTTCAATTTTTCTAAGGGTGCGGCGCATACCCAGGGCGCGGCGCACTGGGCTTTGCGCGCGACGCACACAGACAAGGGCTAAAACAAGTTCCCAATCACTTCCAAATTTTGGTGAAGCCTATCAAATTGAGAGGTAGGCCTTATATCATCCCTTGCTCATCAGATTTTGTCAATGATATGGTGTTTATAGAGATGTTTCAATGCTACCAAAATGTATAAAATCAACCATAAGAAATCACCAGGAACCATGATGGCTAGGGTTGTTAAAATGTGTTGTTAGTGCCAAGGTTTCACTCCACTCATCTTTTTCCCCTCACCTACCATTTTTCCCATCCTCCCTATATCATTTTTTCCTAAAACCCCTGCCCTAAATTACTACCAAACCCTCTCCCCTATCCCTCCACTATTTGGTCAACACAAAACCCCAAACCCTACCCTCTCAAAAACCCCAAACTCCTCCCATATCCCTAACAAATTTCTCCCTATAACCCCTATTCCCATTACATCACTCCCTTCCTAACACTCCCTATTTCATTTGTTCCCCTTGGTAACAGATATTACAAAGGCACCCAACCTCACACCATCATCAAAGGGCAGCCTAATCACAGTCCGCATTGCAGTCATGACATCACAACATTCGTTTGAGTATGAGATGGAGACACATAGTGACTCATCCTCAGAAGAGTAGGCTCCAAGGAGACACCACAAGAGTGGCAAACATGTCAGGGATGAACCCACTACCCTCACCGAGTTAAAAGCATGCCCTCTTGCCATGTCATGCTTCCAGCACCTGTCATGTTTTGAATTTTGTCAAAGGGTGGCAAAAGTTAGAGTTCATCATGAGTTGGCCCGTTTATTTGAGCTTCATCTACATGGAGGTCAGTCTATCTTAGCTGGGGTCACTTTCACATTGACACCCGAAGCTATATCAGTGGTAACAGGTATACCAAATGTTGGAGAACAGTGGCATAAGAAGAAGAAGGTGGATAGGAAACACTATGAGCCTTACATCAAGGCCAGATTCTTGAGCCAGCTCACAAGAGTCTTTCCCTTTAGATACTTGGAAGATGATTATGCTCCACTCATGAGATTGATCATGAAATACTTCAGCTGTGAGGGGAGGTTCTCTCTACTGTATGCCTATCACATCCGGTTGCTCATGCACTTCACCAGGGTGAGGATGATGAACCTCCCGTTTTTCATATGCAGGAACATAGAGAGGATGAACACCTTCATGCTGCATAAGACCCCCCAACAATAGCTTAACAGTGTGTTTCACTTTTCTCTTATCCAGATTTTGATAGATCATCAATTGGGATTGCAGGGCATTGCTTGGGAGGATTTCATCTCCCGTGACTTCTTTAGCACATCACAGGTACTATCAGAGCCAGAGCAGGATATGGGTGGTCCTTCTCATCAGCATGAGCACCGTGAGACCACTACCATGCCAATTTTTGTTACATATCAGAGAGGCAGTAGGCACTTGTTTGCAGCAGCAAAGCGAGTGTTTTCTCCACCCAGGGTGGAAGGGGCCTCGCTTCTGGCATCAGCAACATAGGTACTGGACAAGGGCAAGAAGCCCGTGCATGATGAGGGGCCATCAAGTGTGCAGGAGACCGATGTCATCCTCATTCAGGATGATGAGGCAGAGGCAGAAAATGCCAAACTTAGGATGACCATTCAGGAGCAGGACTCAGAGATCCAAGACTTGATACTCAATGTGGAGAGGGCCAGATGGATCATCAAGTATCTAGAGTATAGGAACAAATAGCTTGAGGACCAGCAGGCAATCATGGAGCTGCAAAGCATCCGTGAAAATCGACAAGCTGCGCAACAGAGGAGGATCGAGCACACTACCTTGGAGCAAGAGATCAACAACAACTGTGAGTCTTGGTTAGAGCGGGTCAATCTACACTTGGAGAGACTGCTGGAGAAGGCCAACAGGGACAAAACCATATTGAGGAGGATGGCTTGTCATTACAGGGCACGAAACATGAGCGAAAAGGCCCGAATAAAGAGCTTGAAGGCCAAACTGAGCAGAGCAACAAAAGAGGAAAAAGAGAAAGATCGGCTTCGAATCTTGGCTGAAGATTCTGTGGCCCAACATAGTGCCTCTTAGAGAACCTGCAGCCCAAATTTCAAAAAATTTCGGACAATTTTGGTCACATGCGAATTTTTGGCACAAACACAGGTTTTTTCTCTATACGCGCCGCGCCACCAGCACGACGCGTAGGATTGGGAGCTCCAAATGAGAAATGGTTTGCATTTTTGGATTCAGCATGCAAAATAACAACTATTGGCACTCGGGCAAGAAACTTGGGCATGATTTGAGTCTCCAGGAGGTCAAAAACACCCAAAAAATGGCCTCACTGCCCCTATTTTGACACACGGGAAGCAGTCTTGGGAGAATGAATATTTGGAGGGGAAAATGAGCACCAAATTCAAAAATTCTACTTGGGTTGGAAAGTATACAAGACAGGCTTTCCAACGAGCACACTTGGGCACATTTTGGACTCCTACAAGTGCCTCAAAACTGGCCTCAAAGTGGCACGACGCATACAGGAAAGGGCGCGATGCATATAGGAAAAAAGGCCCAAATGCTTATGTTTCGTGAAATTTCGCTTCCCGAATTTTCATAAGTCCAAGTGTCAAAAGAAGGAAAAGAGTCACCCAAGCCATTTGTCATGTTTATGGCGCTGCACATGTAGTTGATGTTTGGCTCTCTACCTTCATTTGTAATGATTCGAGTAACTCCCCAACCCTTGGGTGTTCTATCTCTTCATGGCACATTCTATATATTGTATGCAAACCATTTGCAAAGGGTTGGTTGGCTTGTAACTTCTGGGAGACTGTGGGAAAGAACCTCTGTTTCTGCATTGTATATTTTTTACAGAGGATTAATGAAAGGCAGTGGCTCTGTTTCATGAGATTCATGTGGTTGTGAGTGTAGCAAATGTGTCTCTTATGTTTCATATGTATCTTGTTATGTTTCATAGTTCATTTCATATTCATTTCCAGTGAATTTTTCAGAGTTAGCTAAGGTAGAATTCAATTTTATTGCTCTGCCTATGGGAAAATTTCATGTTCAGTGTTCATTCTTCTATTGAAAAGGATTCATGTTGTCCATGCCCTTTTCACTCTCTTAATCAATCTCTCCATTCCGCACTATCTTAAACTAAATTGCTAGGCTTTCCGCCTACCCTGCCTCACGAAGTAATCTGTGCCTTTGTATTAAGTTCTCTATTCATTGAGGTCCATTGGTCCCACATCATCCCAGAAACACACTCATTCATAAAAATCACTTCTTGTATTCATATTCACTTACTATCCTAAGATAAATAGCTCATTGTAAGTCATCTCAGGCCTTTTATTTTATCTATTCACTGAGTGTGAGTCGGAGAGAGCCCTCTCCTGTTCTGGTAGGGCTAGCTACCAGACTAAGCTTGGTTTGTGGTTACCCTGAATTTTTCCTTTTTTCAGCCTAAGGTGGATTTAGGTGCTAACATAGTGAAGACCATATTGGGGAAGAAATCAATCCCCTTGCTTCTTAATAATTCTAAGCTTCCGGATCATGAGTTTAGGATTTGATAGGCTGAGTAAGGTTGGTTGTGTCCTTTGATTTTTCTCAATAGCATGCTGGCTTCTAGAAGATACACCAGAGCTAATCCATATCCCGACCCTCCGCACATCTACGAAAATCCCAATTTGATTTCAAGAATTCGTCGTCAAGATAGCTCTATATCGCCCGTGCTAAAATCCCATTCATGCCCAGACATTCTTGAGTATATTGAAGAGCTAGAGTTTGATGAGCAGTTTGAATTATCGTTGTTCGAAACCAAGTCCGAAAGAGCGGTTGATTCTACTGTCCACAATCCACAGTTTCTTGTAGACTTGGAGACGGAAAGGGCTAACCGGTCTATTGATAACTACATAGTAGCTCAGCTTCAAACTCCAAAAGTTAGCCCCTTAAAAATTGTGCACACCCCACCAACACCTCCGAGGACAAATCCACCAAGAGTGATGGCTGCCCGTTTTTCACCTCTCTTTTTGCCTCAAGTTCTAGATGATATGCCCGCTGATTACCAAAGCAAAATCCCATTTTTTGATGGCACTCCTAATGGAATTACTGCTCAGAAACATGTGGACAGAATGGCAGACTTTTACGAACTGCATGAGATCGATGCGAAGAATGTGGCAATGAGAACTTTTGTACAGACATTTGCAGGTGAAGTGAGGAAATGGTTCAGAGGTTTGTCGGCGCTTGTATCACTACATTGGCTGACTTACAAAGACAATTTTTGAACTACTAGGAAGTGAAAAAGAATCCTCTTCAAATTCTGGATGAATATGAGCAAATAAAAAAAAACACTGGTGAGTCGGTCCAAGATTATTGCATTAGATTCAATACAATTTATAATGAAATTCTAGATAATCTAAGACCACCTATGGGACTAGCCATGTTGAAGTTCCCGGATGGTTTCGACGCTGACATGGCTTATCAATTGAGGGAAAGAGAACCGAGCACAATAGAAGACATGCAGAAGATAGCGGTCAACGTTGAAACAAATCTGCTGACCAAGAGAACTAGAGGAAAAGCAGAGAAGAAGGTCATTGCAAAGGAAGAACCTTCCTCGGTAGATCAGCTACTTCGAAAGGTAGAGCAGATGCTAGAGAGAGTGAAACTTGAAAAACCGGAGCCACAAGTTAGAAATCCTAACTTCCGTGGCCAGCAACAACCACAGTATAGAATAAGACAGAGAGATCAACGAGCTCAAGAGCTGATTGCACAACAACCAGTACAGACACCTTTGTAGCAAAATTTTGTGTATAGACCGGAATCAGATGAAGATGGGAATGTAGTAGGCGAAGAAAATCATCTCTTTACTCCTGATGATTTGCCTACTTATCTCACTGAAGAGGAGGAGTATGCAGAGAATTCAGCTGCACACAAAGATGTAGATTTTATTCTAGCAAGTGACACCATCTTGGAGGAGCAATTAGATGAATACCAAAGAGGCTACATGAATGCTTTGTCCACCCAAAAGCAGCGATATTCACTTAGAAACAGAGATGTGCCGGTCAGACCCATTCAAAAAAAGAAGGATGTTGAAGCGTCAAAGAATGATTCAGCAGTTACACAAAGGAAAGGAAAGGAGGCGGTTGAACCGGAGAGCAGCAAATCAACATCAGCAGAACCATCACATCAGCAAGTTGCATTGAAAGAAAAGGAGAGGAAAGAAATCCTAGTCAAAGAGGTAGAAAAGATTTCCACTTTCAATTTAGAGAATAAGATTTCTAAACTAAAGATATCCATCCCCTTGACTGAAATATTGAAGAACAACAGTTATAAAGGACAAGTATCTAAAATGTTGAATTTGGACCCAATGTCCAACATGGTGAATGTCAAAGATGATCAACCTGAAATGATTTTTGGGCCAGCATCAAATGGTGAGTCTCCTGATAGTGATGTGCCACCTTTTTACATCAGTTTAAGGTTGCATGATTTTGTGTTACATAACGACATGTTTGATTCCAGAGCTTCTCACAATCTCATGCCCAAGGCAATCATGGATAAGCTTGGTCTGGGCATCACCCGACAATATCATGATCTCTATTCATTTGATTCTAGTAGAGTAAGATGTATAGGTCTCATCAAAGACTTGGTTGTGAGTTTGGATCAACTCCCAATGAAGAATGTTTTGATGGATGTTGTGGTAGTAGACATTCCTCCAAGGTTCGGCATGCTTCTTTCCAGGTCTTGGGTAACGAAACTAAAAGGGACACTACAGCTAGATTTCTCCTATGCAACAACTTCAGTATTTGGACAAATGAGGAAATTGTATCGGGAACAAAAAATGAAGTACATGATCACAAGCAAGGAGAAACCAATAAATCATCCTATTAACTATGTACATATAGATTTAGAGTCTTTTGTTTTGTATTCATATAGTTTAAATGATATAGATAGTTAATTGGTAGAAGCAGATGATATTCTGGAAATAACAGAAAATTTCAGAGAAGTTTTGAAGAAAGAAGAACAAGAACAGCAGAACACCATTGGGCAATCAGCTAAAAGCAATGGACAGCAAGCAAACAAGGCACAACAAACAAATTTCCAGCACTTGCAATAGGAGGAAGAAGGTTTTTGGACCATGGATTTTGATGGAGCAATGGAAAATGATGGCATTGGAATTGGATTTGGGTATGTAGTCCTTTCTCCACCCCAAACAAAGTCCCCAGTAACGTGCGGGTATGCTCTTACAAGTTGGCTTTTGAATGTTCAAATAATGAAGTTGAGTATGAAGCTCTGATTGCTGGCCTAAAGATTCTAAGAAAGCTGAACGCCAAGAGGATTTCAGTATATGGCAACTCCGAATTGGTTATCAAGTAGGTCAGAGGTGAATATCAAGCAAAGCATCCCAGGATGCGGGCCTACCATAATGCAGTCCTAGACATTTTGAACTTATTTTCAGAATACACCTTGACATGTGTGCCTCGTATACAAAATAGTATTGCTGATGCTCTTGCTAAGGCAGCGAGTAGTTTGAAGATCCCAATGAGCTATAGTAACAAATTTGAAATTCATGTCAAGCATCATCCAACTGTTCCAGAAAATCAGAGATATTGGCAAGTGTTCCAAGATGATGAGGAGATTGATGATTTTCTGCAAAACAAAGGCAAGTTTAAAGAGACCTCAATTGATGAAGAAAATGACGATGGAAAAGGTAATGGTACAGATGAAATGCAGATCAATCAAATGGATGTGTTATAGCTGAAGAATAACGTTATTCCCGAAGGCTTGATACCTCTAGAAGAAATCTTTGATCAAGATGATGTAGCCCGCAAGGCAACATTGCAGCCAACAGAGAAGGGTGTGGAAGAGGACAATATCGGGACAACTGCAAATCCTAAATTAGTAAAATTGTCCAAAGCATTGCCGCCAAAGATCAAGGACAAATATATCACTTTGATGTCTTCATTTGCAAATGTGTTTGCTTGGGACTATTCCGACTTAAAGACATATGACACCAATATAATTCAGCA
>APFE031745795.1:0-12396 GCA_000404065.3 Pinus taeda
AGTCTGTAAATATGATGATCTGGGTATGACTGAAGTTTAGAATAGATGTAATGTTTAAATCATCATTTACAGATATGTACGCAGGTTCATTTTAGAAAAGAAGTGTATAGACACTAATTTTGCATATCAAAGCAGCGTATACATCATAAATTTGATTTGCAGATTCATACTCTAGTTCGCCTTGAGCAAAGCGCATATGCATGCAGGATCGACACATGGAAGTAGCGTATAGCTTATAAAATATGTTTTAGTTGCTTCTATTTGCTGTTGCAGTGTTCTGGGTTCTGGATACTATATTCTGGTGACAACATTCTGAATGATCAAATTGATGGGTTGTAAAAGTGATTGATTGATTCAGTTGTGGTTGGTTCTAAAGGAGATTGGTTGATGTAGATGATTGAATGATGTTGTTGATGGATCCAGTCTAAAAATTTATGAAATGTGGTCCCTGGTAGAAAAGAGAAGATTGTAGCCTTCTGCAGATATAAGACTGCACCAGTACAAAAATTGTAAACAAAATTTTATTATTATTAAAAAAAGACAAAGACGACAACAACAGGTGGTTTTTACCCACATTTGGTTTCCACCTTATATCTTAGTGTTCTTGTGTGTTGCATATGTGTGATACTTTATTCTTCTTTTACTGCACTATCTAAAGAATTCTTGATATACTGATTAAAGTTTATTACATGATAATTTGGGTAATCTAAAGATCTTTGCATATACGCTAGATGCATTAAGTATAGTTGTGCATACACACTAGTTCACTAAGCTTAAGTAGCATATACGAACTAGTTTTTGAAAATTAAATTATTGATCTGATAATACTTGATTCACTCCCCGCCCGTCCCCCATTGTATTTCCAACACTTCATCGGACTCTGGTTAATCTTTACCCACATTTTTGTAGCAGACTAACAATGCATAAATTTTACAAGTTCTATTTGAGTAAGACCAAACAGAATGGAATTATTGGCTTTAGAATTGTTCCCCTATAATTTTTTACCATGTGCATAAGTGGGAGGAATATCGGGGACATTATATTCTAATAGTACTAAAGTCCAAACATCTACTCCCAGGGACATAAGATATGCTTCCATTCTCATTTTCCAAAAAGCATAGTTGGTCCCATCAAAGATTGGTATTATTATTGTTGGCATTATGATGTATGTGTTGTACTTGATGGCAACCCACTTATGGCAAAATAACTCACTTGTATATGGTAACTAGATGAATCTACATAAGAGATATTAAATGTGACATAATGCATGACAGTAATGTTTACAGATATGATGAAATGCAGGGCAGCTTCAAGGAATCAGTTCAGAAGGCAACTCTCTTAGATGAACGATCATAGTATAGCAAGTAAACAACAAAGAATGATAGATCAGTCTTCAAAGAATGAAGAAAGAGAGGTATATGCAGGTTCACCATTGACCAAGTTGTGTATACATGTTGGTTCACTGTATACAAAGTCGTGTATACGTACACATGCACTTTCACAGAAGGAAAAGCATGTATACCTTGGAAAACTAAATTTTTGGTCTGAAGTATTTGGTCCATGGTATTTTGATCCATGGTATTGGTCCAAGGTATCTGGTCCGAGGTATTGAACCTAGGTATTTGGTCCAATGTATTGGTCCTAAGTGGTTTTGGTCCATGGTATTGAGAAATGCCTAAAACTATATAAGGAGGAGAAGATCATTAGGCCAAAGTGTGCAAGTATCGAGTATCTAATGAAATGTGAAATCTAATATGCAGGTTATTAGCTTATGGTGTTGTGCTCAGGATGAACCTTAGCATTTGATGAAGAATAAGATCTAATGATGTATTAGGATCTTGAGGGTTGAAGTGAATTATATTTATATGGTTTGATCATGTATTTGAATAACTGGCGCATGTAGTAGTCTGTAAATATGATGATCTGGGTATTACTGAAGTCTGGAATAGCTATAATGTTTAAATCATCATTTACATATCTCTACGCATGTTCACATTATAAAGAAGTGTATACAGGTTGGTTCTACATATCAAAGTAGAATATACCTTATAAAATATGTTTTAGTTTCTTATGTTTGCTGTTGTAGTGTTCTGGGTTCTAGCTTGGGTTCTGGTTACTGTATTCTGGTGACAACATTCTAAATAATCAAATTGATGGTTTGTCAAAGTGATTGATTGATTCAGTTGTGGTTGGTTTGAAAGGAGATTGGTTGATGTAGATGATTGAATGATGTTGTTGATGGATCCAGTCTGAAAATTTATGAAACGTGGTCCCTGTTAGAAAAGAGAAGGTTGTAGCCTTCTGTAGGCCAACACCTACATACTAGTAAACATATCATCTACTACAAGAGCTAGGGGGTTGTAGCTCCCTCCCAGTAAAAGATGGAGAATGAGAGAAGGTTGTAGCCTTCTACAGGTAAAAGCCTGCGTACTAGTATAATACTACACCAATACAAAAATTGTAAATAGAATTTTCTTATTATTAAAAGAAGACAAAGACGACAACAGTAGGTGGTTTTTACCCACATTAGGTTTCCACCTTATATCTTGGTGTTCTTGTGTGTTGCATATGTGTGATACTTTATTCTTCTTTTACTACACTATCTAAAGAAATCCTGATATACTGATTAAAGTTCATTACACGATAATTTGGGTAAATCTAAATATCTCTGCATATACAATGGTTGCATTAAGTATAGTCACGCATACACACTAGTTCGCTAAGCTTAAGTAGCATATACAAATCAGTTTTTGAAAATTAAATTATTAATATGATAATACTGATTCACCCCCCCGTCAATATTTCCAACAATTGGTATCAGAGTAGGTCCTTTAGAAGAAGCTTGATCGCTTGAAGGAAGATCCATCATCATGAGTAATCCAACGAAAGGCGGGGGATCCATCAGAACCGCCAATCATTTGATGGGAGAACTTTGTTTACTCGAAGTAGAACCGACAACCTATCTTCAATCACGTTTGTGAATAGATGTTTGGAAATCATGAAGGAGGATATACATTTCCCATCAGCAATTCCTACAGCATAATGGCAGTAAAAAGCAATATGAAACCAATGCCAAGGTTGTCAATACATTATTGGGGAAGTATGTCACAATTAGAGTTGTCCGAAAGGTATTCAAGCTCAAATCAGCCAAAAGAAAGTGGACAATCAATTCTAAGCTACGAAGGAGACCTCCTCAGGTAAAACTGCTAAACTATAAACTCTCAGAATTCAATACATTATGAAAATCTCAATATGCACAAGATGAAGTATAGCTATTACATCTTATGTATAGAATGAGGTGTTAATTGCATGAAAGAATCTGGGTGAAGAGATAAGGAAGTTACCCTTAGTTGATAAAAGTTAAGATCTTGTTCTGCATAAATTTTGAATCAAAATATTAATCTACCATAAAGAAAACGTATGATCTACAGACTATCGTACTAGAACAATCCCAAATCTAACATAAAAAACTGTCACGAAATCATAACTACCTTTGAGATGATAAAAGTAGGTCATCCGGATATGAGGAAGCTAAATTAAAGCTTCAACAAAAGGAAATGAAAACTCAAATGAATCAGACATATTTCAAAAGGAGAAGAAGAAGCAAACTTTGTCAAGAACCTTCAACAGGGTTCCTGAAGATTCAGAGGTAAACTACCTTTCAAATGTTTAGCCTGTGGTAGAGTCAATAATTACGCTGCCAAATGTCGTCATAAAGATAAATACAATAAAGGGAAGGAATCTGCAAAATGGAATAGAAAACAAAGTGTAAGTAAAAAGAGCTATTATACTTATGAAGATAGTGATGGTCTATCAAATAGTGATGAAGATGAAAATAGTGATGACTATAGACTTTTGATGGCTTCTAAAGATGATGAATTTTTGGATGCTTTAGATGAAGATGATCTTTATGAAGAAATTTCTAAACTTAAAATCTGTTTATAACAAAAGAATATTATTATAGATACCTTGACATACCAACTTGTTGAAAGAGAAAAACACAATGAAAAACTAGAATGTGAAATTGTGGGTCTAAGAAAAGATCTTGAGAAAACAAAAGCTCTCAATCTTAGATTTACTAAAGGATCAGAAACATTAAATGAAATTATCAAAGTGCAGTGTTCTCCTCTGATAAAGACAAGCCTTGGATATACTGAAGAAGCATCTCAATCACAGAAGTTGTCAACCTCCACTAAAAGCTATCTTGATGCAGCAAAGAGTAGTGAACAGTTTGACAATCGTCAGCAATGGCATAAAGAAGACCACCAGGTAAACCAGACTCAATTTACTTCAAGGATAAATAGAAGCCACATCCAACCTCAGGTAAATCGTACTCAATTTGCTTCAAATATGAATATCAATAGAAACTACAATCACCAGGTCAGTAGATTTGATAATCGCGGGAACTTCTTTAATGGTCAATGTTTCTCATGTCATAACTTTGGACACAAAGCTAATCAATGTGTTTCTTACAAAACCATCATGACTAGAGAAGCATGAAATCAAAGGAATGTGACAAGGATCAAGAAAAGTTCCTATAATAAATTTTCTCTTCTTGAAAATGAAATAGAATGCTCAATTTGTAACAACTTTGGCCATGAAGAATCTGAATGTAGGAGTAAATTAATGAAAATATCTCAAAAGGAGAAAACTCCATTAAATCCAAAAATATGGAGACAGAAAAAACCAAAAACAAAAATATGTGGTATAGCCTTGTATGCAGAGGGACAAGAAAACCAATGGTACATCGACAGTGGATGCTCAAAACACATGACAGGAGACAAAGAAAAACTACACTCATATAATGCCTTAGAAAATGAAAAGAGTTTCTCATTTGGAAACGAGACTCCTGTTGTCATAAAAGGTAAAGGCTCTGTTTTCTTGAAAGAAAAAGTTAAATCTGGAAATGTTATGTATGTTTATGGCTTAAATCATAACCTGTTGAGTGTGAGTCAAATGTGTGATCAAGGAAATGAAGTAGTGTTTCAATCAAATGGATGTGTTGTTCGTGAGATTGATACAGGAGAAACCATGATTAAAGGTAAAATAAATCTAAACAACCTATACATACTCAAGGGAGGACAATAACAGTGCTATCTAAGAAAAAATGATGAAAAATGGTTATGGCACAGAAGATTGGGACATCTAAGCTTTTCTCAAATAAGAAAGGCATGTAGATTCCAAGTTGTTCGAGATCTTCTAGATATCAACATTCCTTTAAATACTATATGCAAATCATGTCAATTTGGTAAGCAAACTAGATCTCAATTCATCGAAAAAGAAGGATCAGCTAGTAAGCCTCTTGAACTTGTTCATACTGATTTAAGTGGACCATCAAGGAAAAGGTCACCTCGTGGAGAAGAATACTTTATACTGTTCATTGATGATTTTTCTAGAATGTGTTGGATAGGTCTTCTAAAGCATAAAGATGAAGCATTTTAAAAGTTCAAAGCTTTCAAAGCATTGGTTGAAAATGAATCAGATCACAAAATCAAATGCCTCAGATCTAATTGAGGAGGGGAATTTACCTTAGACGAATTATTTGACTTCTATGAAAAACATGGAATAAAAAGGAAGTTCTCCACTGCAAGGAATCCTCAGCAAAATTGAGTGGTAGAAAGGATGAATAGAACTATTCAACAAATGGCTTGTGCTATGCTAAATGAATCTGGAACTCCTACAACCTTCCAGGGTGAAGCCACATTCGCCACCATCACTATTCTCAACCAAGAAAATGTTCGGGTAAACATCTCTCAAACTCGACATGAACTTTGGTATGGTAAAACTCCTACTCTAAAGTACTTCAAAGTTTTTGGAAGCAAATGTTACATCGAAAGGACTGATGAAAAACTTGGTAAGTTTGAACCTAGATCAGATGAAGGTATTCTTCTTGGCTACTCTTCTCGAAGTAAAGGATATAAATGTTATAATAAAAGACTTGGGAAAATTATTGAAAGTATTGATGTTGTAGTTGATGAAGCATGCAAAAATCCAAAACAGATAAAAATCGAAGATCATGACAATGAAGAACATGAGGACCATTTTCCCACATCAAATCACACTGATTTTGAAGAAGAAACCAATGAAGCACCAGAAGAGAGATAATGATAGAAGAAAAGACTGTCCAGATATGTTTAGAAAAATCATCGAGAAACTCAAATTTTGGGGGAAAAAGGGGCAGGTGTGCAGACAAGAAGAAATATTATCGAAACCTCAAGCTATCTAGCATTACTATCTTCCATTGAACCTCAAAATGTAAATGAAGCATGCAGAGATGAGTTTTGGATCAAGGCCATGAATGAAGAACTTGAGAAAATTGAAAAGAATAATACTTGGGAGTTAGTTCCTAGACCTCATGATAAGAATATCATAGGAACTAAATGGATATTCAAAAACAAGCTGAACGGAAATGGAGAAGTTATTAGAAACAAGGCCAGACTTGTTTGCAAAGGATATGCTCAACAAGAAGGTATAGATTTTGAAGAAACCTTTTCACCTGTTGCTAGACTTGAAGCCATAAGAATGTTTCTTGCTCTTTCTAGTTTTCAGAAGTTAAAATTATACCAAATGGATTTAAAATCTGCATTTCTTAATGGAGACTTAAAAGAAGATGTCTATATTTAACAACCAGAAGGATTCATTCTTGGAAATGATGCAAAACTTGTATGAAAACTTAGAAAAGATCTCTATGGTCTAAAACAAGCTCCAAGAGCATGGTATTACTGTCTTGACAAATATCTCCATCAACAAGGTTTTTCAAAGGGGTCAGCAGATCGCAATCTATATACAAAGATGGACACTGATAAATTGCTAATAGTTGTTGTGTATGTTGATGATATCATTTTTGGTAGTAATGAATAATTCATGAGTCAAAATTTTGCCTCAGTAATGTAGCAATAATTTGAAATTTCCTTGCTTGGAGAGCTTACCTATTTTCTTGGTCTACAAGTTCAACAAAATAAAGATGGTATTTTTCTCTCACAAACCAAATATCTCAAACAGATCCTGAAAAAGTACGACATGGAAGATTCTAAACCAGTATGTACCCCAATGGTAATAGGATGTAGTCTTAGCTCAAATGATGAATCAACAGCAGTACATCAACCAACTTACAGATCCATGATTGGCAATCTGCTTTATCTAACAGGTACCCGACTGGACATCATTCATGCAATGAGAATAGTTGGAATATTCCAAGAAAATCCTAAGGAAACACACCTTCAGGCAGTCAAAAGGATTTTCAAATATCTTCAAGAAAAATAGAACTTTGGTTTATGGTATCCTAGAGATATAGATCTTACACTTCATGCATATACAGATGCAAATTGGGTAGGAAGTGTTGATGATAGAAAAAGAACTAGTGGTGGTGCATTCTATATGGGTTCCAGGTTAATGTCTTAGTTCAACAAGAAACAAAGTTCAATTGCATTATCTACAGCTGAAGCAGAATACGTGGCCACTACATCTTGCTGCACAAAACTACTTTGGACGATGCAAACCTTGCAAGACATTCAGATCACATGTACTCCACCCATCTCCATTCTATGTGATAATGCAAGTTCCATAAGTATTTCAAAGAATCCAGTCATGCATTACAAGACCAAGCACATACCCATCAACTATCATTTTCTACATGAACAAGTGCTTGAACAAAAGGTCAAACTGGAGTATGTTCCCTCCAAAGAATAGGTTGCTGATATATTCACTAAACCACTGCCCAAAGAGACATTTGAATATCTCAGACAAAAGTTGGGAGTAGTTTCTACATCATCCTGGTGTTAAATCCTATTTTCTTCAAATAAAGGTGGTTATACATGAGTTTCATAAAACGTAGTCACGTACACACGCGGTTTCTGTGGGCACAATCGCATATATGTTGGTTTGAAGGAAAGCGGTAGGCCAGACTTAGGAAAAAAGGGTCTACCATTGTTCTACCAATTATTTGCTGTATTTGATGATGGTTTCACTCTGCTGATAACATGTGGAAATATGTTGGTTCTCATAAAGTTGTTGATAACTTGATGTATATCTGATTGATGATGATGCTTTGATATCTCTTACTAACATATGCAATGATAAGATCTGACAGTGAATAGGTGGAACAGGTTCAGGGGGAGAACGTGGTTGATGATAGTTTGGGAATTAATGATGGACATATATAGGTTATTGGTCTGGATGCTGATTGACAGATGTTGTTGATGATGCAGATCATATGATAGTTGTTGATTACTATCGTGGTCTTGTTTAAGATATTTGGTTTTTGTTTTATATGTCATGTACATATTTTAATGTAAAGGTCATGAAAGTACCTAATTTGTAACCCCACTATGCATGGGATGGATGATGTAATGTTTTCATTTTGACATGTATAAACAATTGGTATATCCCCACTTGGTTGGGTGGATGAGTCAAATTTGGTATATCCCCACTTGGTTGGGAGATGGATGTATGTATGAGTCATTGGTGATAGGAAATTAATTTGTGATGTATGGATAGGGTCATGTTATTCTTTTAGAACATCTTTTTGCAGACTTTTCTTATGCTCAGGGGGAGCATGGACTCGATCATGGGAGCTCAATCAGCACACTTCAGCATATTAGAGATTTCATCATGCATTGAAGGGAGCATGACCCTTTGCCCTTGATGTCAAAGGGGGAGAGTGACTTGGTGTGCTTATTGTTGCCATCAAGTCCAAAGGGGGGAGATTGTTGGCATTATGATGTATGTGTTGTACTTGATGGGAACCCACTTATAGCAGAACAATTCACTTGTATATGGTAACTAGATGAATCTATAGAAGAGATATTAGATATGACAGAATGCATGACAGTAATGTTTACCAATGTGATGAAATGCAGGGAAAATTCAAGGGATCAATTCAAAAGGCAACTCACTCATATGAAAGATCACAATATAGCAGGTAAATAGCAAAGAATGACAGATTAGTCTTCACAGAATGAAGAAAGAGAGGTCTACGCAGGTTCATCATTGAACAAGCTACATATACACGCAGGTTCACTGTATACAAAGTCGCGTATACGTACACACACACTTTCACAGAAGGAAAAGTGCATATACCTTGGAAAACTAAATTTTTGGTCCGAAGTATTTGGTCCATGGTATTTTTATCCATGGTATTGGTCCAAGGTATCTGGTTCGAGGTATTGAACCTAGGTATTTGGTCCAAGGTATTGGTCCTAAGTGGTTTTGGTCCATGGTATTGAGAAAGGCCTAAAACTATAAAAGGAGGAGAAGATCATTAGGCCAAGGTGTACAAGTATCGAATATCTGATGAAGTGTGAGATATAATATGCAGGTTATTGGCTTATGGTGTTGTGCTCAAGATGAACCTTAGCATTTGATGAAGAATAAGATCTAATGATGTATTAGGATCTTAAGGGTTGAAGTGAATTATCTTTATATGGTTTGATCATGTATCTGAATAATTGGTGCATGTAGTAGTTTGTAAATATGGTGATCTGGGTATGACTGAAGTCTGGAATAGTTGTAACGTTTAAATCATCATTTATATATTTGTACATAGGCTCACTTTAGAAAAGAAGTGTATACATGCTGGTTCTACATATCATAGTAGCGTATACATCATAAATTTGATTTGCATATCTGTATGTTTGTTCGCCTTGAGAAAAGCGTGTATGTATGCAGGTTTGACACATGGAAGTAGCGTATACCTTATAAAATATGTTTTAGTTGCTTCTGTTTGCTGTTGCAGTGTTCTGGGTTCTGGCTTGGGTTCTGGTTACTGTATTCTGGTGACAACATTCTGAATGATCAAAATGATGGGTTGTCAAAGTGATTGATTGATTCGATTGTGGTTGGTTCTAAAGGATATTGGTTGATGCGGATGATTGAATGATGTTGTTGATGGATCTAGTCTAAAAATTAATGAAACGTGGTCCTTGGTAGAAAAGAGAAGGTTGTAGCGTTCGGTAGGCCAAAACCTATGTACTAGTAAACATATCAGCTAGTACAAGAGCTAAGGGATTGTAGCTCCCTTCTAGTAGAAGCTAGAGAACGAGAGAAGATTGTAGCCTTCTGCAAGTACAAGCCTGCATATTGGTATAAGAATGCACCAATACAAAAATTGTAAGCATAATTTTCTTATTATTAAAAGAAGATAGAGACGACAATAGCAGGTGGTTTTTACCCACATTTGGTTTCCACCTTATATCTTGGTGTTCTTGTGTGTTGCATATGTGTGATACTTTATTCTAATTTTACTACATTTCCTAAAGAATTCCTAATATACTGATTAAAGTTCATTATGTGATAATTTGGGTAAATCTAAAAATCTATACATATACGCTGGTTTCATTAAGTATAGTCACATATACACGCTAGTTCACTAAGCTTAAGTAGCGTATACAAATCAGTTTTTGAAAATTAAATTATTGATCTGATAATACTGATTCACCCCCCCCTTAGTATTTCCAACACTTCATGACTGTGGTTAAGATTTACCCACACTTATGTATCAGAATTGCAATGCATATATTTTACAAGTTCTAATTGAGTAAGACCAAAGAGAATAAAATTATTGGCTTTAGAATTGTTCCCATATAATTTTTTACCATGTGCATAAGTGGGAGGAATATCAGGGACATTATATTCTACTAGTACTAAATTTCAAACATCTACTCCCAGGGACATAAGATATGCTTCCATTCTCACTTTCCAAAAAGCATAGTTGGTCCCATCAAAGATTCGTATTATTATTGAGTTTTATTATTGTTGGCATTATGATGTATGTGTTGTACTTACTGGCAACGCGCTTATAGCAGAACAACTCAGTTGTATATGGTAACTAGATGAATCTACAAAAGAGATATTAAATGTGATAGAATGCATGACAGTAATGTTTACAGATGTGATGAAATGCAAGGTAGCTTCAAGGAATCAGTTCAGAAGGCAACTCACTGAGATGAAATATCACAGTATAGCAGGTAAATGGCAAAGAATGATAGATCAGTCTTCACAAAATGAAGAAAGAGAGGAGTACGCAGGTTCACCATTAACCAATATATGTATACATGCAAGTTCACTGTATACAAAGTCGGGTATACATACACACGCACTTTCATAGAAGGAAAAGCGCGTATACCTTGGAAAACTAAATTTTTGGTTCGAAGTATTTGGTCCATGATATTGGTCCAAGGAATCTAGTTTGACGTATTGACCCTAGGTATTTGGTCCAAGGTATTGGTCCTAAGTGGTTTTGGTCCATGGTATTGAGAAAGGCCTGAAACTATAATTGGAGGACAAGGTCATAGGCCAAGGTGTGCAAGTATCAGATATCTGTTGAAGTGTGAGATCTAATATGCAGGTTATTGGCTTATGGTGTTGTGCTCAGGATGAACCTTAGTGTTTGATGAAGAATAAGATATAATGATGTATTAGGATCTTAAGGGTTGAAGTGAATTATCTTTATATGGTTTGATCATGTATCTAAATAAATGGCACATGTGGTTGTCTGTAAATGTGATGATCTGGGTATGACTGAAGATTGGAATAGCTGTAATATTTAAATCATCATTATATCTATACACAGGTTCACTTTAGAAAAGAAGCATATACAAGTTGGTTCTGCATATCAATGTAGCGTATACATCATAAATTTTATTTGCAGATATGTACGCTGGTTTGCCTTGAGGAAAGTGTGTATGCAAGCAGGTTCGACACATGGAAGTAATGTATACCTTATAAAATATGTTTTAGTGGCTTATGTTTGCTATTGCAGTGTTCTGGGTTCTGGTTACTATATTCTGGTGACAACATTTTAAATGATCAAATTGATGGGTTGAAAGTCATTGATTGATTCGGTTGTGGTTGGCTCAAAAGGAGATTGGTTGATGCAGATGATTGAATGATGTTGTTGATGGATCCAGTCTGAAAAATTTATGAAACGTGGTCCCTGGTAGAAAAGAGAAGATTCCCTAATCATCCACCTTGCAAACTGTCTCTGCCATTTGTCTACTCTCTCCCATCGCACCCTACAGAAGGGCTTTCCAGTATGCATTGCACTTTTTGCACTAAGCAGGTGAGATGCATCGCACCCTTAGCACTGAGCAATTTGTATGGTCCACTTTTGACCAGTTCTGAGCAATTTTCTATGGAGAACTTCTGGGAGATGATGTAATTAGCTAACCTTGTTCCTTTAGGGCATGAAACAACATTTTTAGGGACTTAGAAGCCCTTGGTTTATGGACATATGTGATTGGGGTTGCAGTGCCCAAATGTGTCTATAACATATAGCTTTAAATAATTTTTAGAACAAAGATTATCCTCTGAACAAAAGTGGACCACAAAGATGTTGGGTTATGACTTTGAAATCATCTACAAAAAAGGGAAGCAAAATGTGGTGGCAGATGCACTCTC
>APFE031745798.1:0-14806 GCA_000404065.3 Pinus taeda
ATATATTAATTAATTTATACTCAAAGACTTAGATGGCAATAGCAAAGAATAATTTCACAGAGATAGACAAATGGAGAAACAACAAGATTACTAAATCAAAAACAACGGAATAGATAAAACAATCACTGGAGAACAAAAATCACTTTGCATTACATAACAGGCTTGGGCCTTGGCTTGCTTTCCTTGGCCATAGAAATTACAAATTTATAGAGGCAGAAGAAGGATCTAGAATCCTATATGTGATGGAGATCTGGAATGATCTAGAAACCACTAGCGGTGTTGGAGGATCTAGAATCTTGGAGATCTAGAAAGATCTTATCTAGAATCCTCCGTGAATTTGGCTTCACACTTAACATTCTCCCACTTGAAGCCAAATAAGAGTCATGAAGTCACACCGAGTCCTACCATGCCTCTACATAACTCAAGTTTATTTCGTGGTAGAATCTTAGTGAGCATATCAGCAGGGTTCCTATCTGTATGGATTTTTTCCAAGGATAACTGTTCTTCCTCCAACACATGCCGGATCCAATGTTACCTTAAGTCAATGTGCTTGGTTTTTGAATGAAATGCTGGGTTTTTCGCCAAGTGAATGGCACTTTGACTATCACAATATAACACATACTTGTCCTGCTTTATTCCTATCTCTCCTAGGAATTGTTGCATCCACAACATCTCTTTACAAGCTTCTATTGTAGCTATGTACTCTTCTTCTGTTGTAGAGAGGGCTACTATTCTTTGTAGCCTTGACAACCAAGATACTGCTGCACCTGCAAATGTATACAAATAACCTGTAGTGGACTTTCTGGTATCCATATCTCCAGCCATATTTGCATCTGTAAATCCCTCAAGCACAGTCTCATCATGACCAAAACATAAACAATAATGACTAGTACCCTTGAGATACCTCAAAATCCATTTTACTGCTTGCCAATGTTGATTGCCTAGATTGGCAAGGAACCTGCCCACTACTCCCACTGAATATGCAATGTTTGGTCGTGTGCATACCATGGCATACATTAAGCTGCCAACTGTTGAAGCATAAGGAATCTTTCTCATCTCTTCTTTCTCCTTGTCATCACTAGGACATAATTCAGTACTCAACTTGAAGTGGGCTGCAAGGGGTGTACCAACTGGCTTGGCATCCTTCATATTAAACCTGTCAAGCACCTTCTTGATATATTTTTCTTGTTACAACCACAACCTTTTGCTTTTCCTGTCACGCATAATCCGGATGCCCAATATTTGTTGTGCTGGTCCCAAATCCTTCATTGCAAATTTGCTCCCCAAATCTTTCTTCAACCTATTGATCTTATTCTTATCATGCCCAACAATCAACGTGTTATCCACATATAACAATAATATGATATACTTTCCTTGATCATACCTCTTGATATAGACACAATGGTCAACTTCCAACCTCTGAAAACCATGTTCCAACATGAATAAATCAAATTTCTTGTACCATTATCGAGGTGTCTGTTTCAATCCATAGAGACTTTTCTTCAACCTACAAACAAGGCCTTCTCTGCCTTTTTCTATGAAGCCTTCTGGTTGCTCCATATAAATTTCTTCCTCCAATTCACCATGAAGGAAAGAAATTTTTACATCTAACTGTTCACATTCTAGGTCTAAAGCAGTAACTAGACCAAGAATGACTCTAATGGATGACATTTTAACAACAGGTGAGAAAATTTCTGTGAATTCAATACCTTCTGTTTGGGAAAAACCTTTCACCACCAGTCTTGCTTTATACCTCTCCTTCTTTTCGTCACCTTCATGCTTAATCCTGTAAACCCATTTGTTTTGTAGAGCCTTTCTACCTTTTGGGAGGTTTACCAACTCCCAAGTTTTATTTTCCTGCAAAGAGTTCATTTCTTCTTCCATTGCTTCTTCCATTCTTTATTGTGCTCGACTTTACAAGCTTCTTGAAAGCAATTAGGTTCACCTTCATCAGTCAACAAAATACAGTTTGAAAGAGGATACCTTTGTGAAGGCTTATGAGGCCTAGAGAAGATCTGCGAACCAACTGTGGTGGTGCATTGCTAGGTTGAATCCCCTGTAAAGGTTCCTGCAAGATTCCTTCTTCTTCTTGTTCATTATTTTCCACTTGTTGTTCTTCATGCTCCTGAATTTGATGTTCATTTTCTTGTATTGGTGGTATGTTTTCCTACTACTCTTCGAACCTGTCAATAACCTTATTGACCTCCAATGCACCTATAGTCCTCTTGAATATTTCTAACTCATTAAATATAACATCCCTACTTCTAATAATTTTAAGTTTGACTGGATCCCATAGACGATAACCAAGATCTTCATCCGCATATCGCAAAAAAATGCATTTCATAGATTTATCATCTAGCTTAGTTCTATTTTCTTTTGGAATATGTACGAATGCTTCACATCCAAAGATTTTCAAGTGAGAATAATTCAAATTCTTACCAGTCCAAACTTCTTCAAGGATACCGCCATCCAAGGCTATAGTTGGATATCTATTTATGAGGTAGCAAGTGGTCCTGACTGCTTCAGCCCAAAAATTCTTCTCCAAACTGGAATTGGACAACATACTTCGCACCTTTTCCATAGTGGTGTGATTCATCCTTTCTATGACACCATTCTGTTGAGGAGTACTAGGAACAGCCTTCCCATGCTTTATGCCAAACCTGTTACAATATTCCATAAATGCATTTGAGCAATATTCTCCACCATTATCTGTTCTTAAACACTTTAGCAATTTGTTACTCTCTCTTTCAACAGCAACATGGAATTTTTTAAATATTCCAAACACTTTACTTTTATTTTTCATGGGATATGCCCAAACTTTCCTCGATGCATCATTTATAAATGTTACAAAATATGATGCTCCTCCTAATGATTTGATGTTAACAGGCCCAAACACATCCGAGTGTACCAATTCTAACACATTTTTCTTTTTGTCATGGCCACCTCTAAGGAATGAGACCCTTCTTTGTCTACCATATATACAATGCTCACAAAGATCAAGATTGTAGGATTTCAAACTTGGCAATAAATTTTTACCAATAAGGATTTTTAAGCCCTTCTCGCTCATGTGACCCAAACGCTTATGCCACAGATCTGCTAAATTTCCTTCTTTTGTGACAGCAGCCAAAACTTATTTTCCTATTAGTGTCTTCAATGTGTATAATGTTCTTGTCTTGGGTCCTTTGGCCATGACCAATGTACCTTTGTTAATTTTCCAGCCTCCTTTTCCAAAGCTTGTCGAATAGCCTTCATCATACAGTCATCCCATAGAGATTAAACTCATGCGTAGTTCTGGTACATGCCTGACCTATTTCAACAATATATCTTATCCATCTTTCATCTTGATCTGGACATCTCCCACTCCAACAATGCTGCAAAAATGATTATTCCCCAAATGCACTCTACCATAATCACCGGGATTATATGAAACAAAACTATCTTTGCATGGGGTTACATGGTGAGATGCCCCAGAGTCAAGGATCCAATCAAAGCTACTGCTAGATGTATATACATATGCATCCTCTACTAAAACAGTAAACAACACATCACCATCTGTGGCTACAACAGTAGTCTCACCTTCATTGTGTTGGATGACTTGTGATTTGTACTAGATGGTCTCTGATCCTTTTGTCCTTTCTTCCAGAATCGACATTCTTTCTTCATGTGCCCGGGTTTGCCACAATGAAAGCAGATGATCCTTCCTCTCCTTGATTTTAATCGGCCTCTCGATCTTGATCGCCCTTGCCGACCTCGATCCATTCTCCTACCACGATCAACTAGAGCTAGAGCCTCTCCTCCCTGGTTTTCCACAATTGACTTGCGTCGCAACTCCTCATTCATTAAACTACTGCAGACATCATCAAACTTTAGGTTCCCTATAGTTGTTGAAGAGCTCATAGCTACAATTAGATTTTCCCGGCTGTCTGACATAGAACACATTAGGAAAATAGCTATAATTTCATCATCTAAAATGATTTAACAGAGGCAAGTTGATTAGCAATAATATCAAATGCATTCAAGTGCTCAACAACTAAAGCACCCTCCTTCATTTTTAGATTATAAAGCTTCTTCATCAAGAACACTTTGTTTGATGCTGTGTTCTTCTCATATAGATCATGGAGCTTCTTCCATAATCCTTCAGCTGCCTTTTCTTTGGACACATTGAAATAAACATTCTTTGCTAAATATTGGAGGATTGTTGCAATCGCCTTTCTATCTAGCTTATTCCACTCTTCATTTGTCATCGATGAGGGTTTCTTTGTTGTGCCCTCAATCGACAAATACTGATCCTTTAAAATCAGTATATCCTCCATTTGTGATTTCCATAGGGCAAAATTAGCCCTGCTCAACTTCTCCATATATGTAATTGTTGTCTCCATTTTCAATCAAATTCACGCCCCAAAACACAAAAACTCCAGTTAAAAATAAAACTTTAATTATTACTGTTTAATATTTAGTAATAATGACCTTCCTCATTTTAAAATACCCTTTTCAAAATTCCTGCTCCCTTTTAAAATATACTTTTCAAAATTCCAACCTATAATTATATATGTTTCATAATAAATATAAAAACATATATAATGTTTTAACCTTTTCACATTTCACACATACATATGTTGGTTTGAGAAAAAAACTTTACGTATACGTGTAAGCTTGATGTAAAAAAAAACTTACGAACACCACGTTTCAACTCCAATCTCCATGGATCTCCACATTTTCAAACTCCAGCAACACGTTTCAACATAGATCCATGACTTTGTTTTTCTTACAGCAACTGCCTTTTAGTTCCAGCATTCCTCAACTATTTCCTGGACGGATCCTTCAACAGCTCTAGGGGTCGCAACCAACGTTTTAACGAATGCTGCCAGAGCAAGGCGATGGCACTAAGTGGCTTGCACGGTGGATATTCGAACCTAGCTCTAATACCGATTGTTAGACCAGAGCATACATAACACACAACGGATTTATACTTAGAGGCATAGGCGGCAATAGCAAAGAATAGTTTCACAGAGACAAACAAATGGAGAAACAAAAAGATTACTCAATCAAAAACAACGGAATAGATAAAACAATCACTGGAGAACAGAAATCACTTTGCATTACATAATAGGCTTGGGCGTTGGCTTGCTTTCCTTGGCTAGAGAAATTACAAATTTATAGAGGCAGAAGAAGGATCTAGAATCCTGTATGTGATGGAGATCTGGAATGATCTAAAAACCACTGACGGTGTTGGAGGACCTAGAATCTTGGAGATCTAGAAAGATCTGATCTAGAATCCTCCGTGAATTTGGCTTCACACTTAACAATGCCTTTTGACTTTTCACGATTGGCGATCAACGTCGGGGATATGTTGGGGGTATGGAGGTATCGGGGTTTCAAAATAATATGTGCCGATTAAAACCTTTGATCCAATCCAAAGCCCCGATGTGAGAATTTTTTTTTTCTATTATCATTTTTTATTATATACATATTTTATGTATTAAATTTTATTTTAATTAAATTAATTATATATTAATTAATTTAAAATTTAACATTAATTTCAATTTTGGTTTTATTTTTGTGAATTTTAATTGCTAAACTACAGCCACTTTGATGTTCTGGGTTTTGGAGATTAAAATTAATTTGGAAATTGGAGTAAACTTCTAAAATCCCAATGCTTCATGACTTGGCTGTATAAGTGAAAAATAAATGAAAATTGTTAGTAATAACTAACTTGGGGTTAATATTTAAAACAAATGCATTATTGAACTAATTTAATTACAAAAAATGGAATATTGTACATTTTATGCATTTTTAACCCAGGCGACATAAATGATTAGACTTCAAAGGAGTGTCATTTACAAACCAGTTGACCAAATGAGGCAAAACAAGTATCAATGAGAAGCTTGCCAAAAATCAATTTCAACAAAGGAATCAAAATAAGAATCTAAAGAAAATGGAAAATTAACAAAAGCGTAGGATAATCAACTACCTAAAAATCCTAAAAGGTGTTTAGCCAAAAAATTTATAGAAAAGGTCCCCATTATTTGAGGTGAACAAGTAAAAAATGGAGGGGTTGTGTTTTACCACAACACAAGTATGCACACTTTTGCACATTATCTCATCCTTTTAAAGATAGGATAGTTACTACCGCGTTTATGGAAACAATTCAAAAGCTACATGGAAACCCAAAGATTATTGTAAGTGACAAAGATCCCATTTTCACTAGAAATTTTTGGACGAAATTATTTTCTTGTCTTGGTACTCAATTGGCTAATAGATCATCTTATCATCCTCAATCTAATGGGCAAACTGAGATAATGAATAAATGTTTGGAATGGTATATTTGTTTCTTTGTATCTGATAAGAAATCACAATGGGTTAAATGGTTACCTCTAGCTAAATGGTGGTATAACACTTCCTTTCATACTGCAACAAAAATGACCCCATTTATGGCACTTTATGGATATCATCCACTATCCATCACATCATCTTTAGGAGAAAATTCTAAGGTTCAAGCAATGGAAGACCACATCAAGCATCAACAACAAGTTCTCCAATTCTTAAAGGATAACCTCACTCTGGTGTAGAATCGAATGAAACAACAAGTAGATCAACATCGCAGTGAAATAAATTTTGATGTAGGTGAACGGGTATTCTTACCTCTACAACCATATAAACAAATGTCCCTTAAGCAAGCTAATAAGGATAACAAATTATCACCCAAGCACTATGGTCCTTAAAAGGTGTTGCAAAAGATTGGTACTATGGCATACAAATTGGAGCTACCTACATCTTTCAGAGTACACCTAGTTTTCCATGTTTCATGCTTAAATAAGGTTATCAGTGATAAGCTCCCAGTTCAAATAGTGTTTCTAAAACTTGACAAAGAAAGAAAAATCATATTTGAGCCTGAAGCAGTTATGAAAACAAGAACCTGACAACTATGAAATCAATTAATTTCAGAGTATCTCATTAAGTGGGAGAACTTACCCACTAAATATTCCACATGGGAGGATGAAAATTTATACAGAAGCATCTGAAACTACTCAAGCATTGATGACAACACTTTTTTGAACAAGAGGGGCATATTAGGTCCCTGTAATACTTGTGTATTTCCCTTATTGTTATTGTTAGCGTAGCCCCTATTGTTATTGTTGTGTCCATGTATCCCCCATGTTGTCATTTTTGTGCCTCATACAAGTCCACTATTGTTATTATTGTGCCCTTACATTATTATTGTTGTGTATACTCTAATTATATTGTGACCCTTTTGACTCCTATACATACCAAGGAGGTCTTATCATATGGATCATCTAAGAATTTTTCATTTATGTAATGTAAGGAGGTTTCCCCCTCGAAGAGACTAAATTTTAAGTCATTCATCTATCTTTTCTTCTATTTTGTGAGCTGGTTGCATAACACAAAAATTGCTTTCTTTCTCAAGATCAAACATGTAACCATATTAGGAGGAATATCCAAGAATCAAATATAGTGCAATAATGGATGGATCAAGACTTGTGTTCTATGTGAGTAGAACATATCATTTTACAAAGTTGGCATCTTTAGTCAAGCATTTCCTTTTTCCCCACTATCCCCTATAGACCGACATACACACTTGTAACGTAGGCTCATCTCCCCTAATAATGATTGAATCTTAATTTCAATGAGGCTTAGAAATGCAACCCAAGGAAAGCAATATTTGGAGGCATGTTAGAGACCACATTGGTTCACCCCTTTATCTCCTCGCTATATACATGGGGCTTAACAACAATAACACAATTGAAATGAAAAGTCTCAAAAAGGACCTAAAAATCATAGTCACACAAGGATATTCAAGACTCACTATCAGAGGAGACTCAAAACTTCTTATCACTATGATCTCTAAAATCTTGAATGGTGCTCCTTTATCAAAGGTATCCCAATGTTGGAAATTGGAAAATATTTTATATCCAGTAATCCACCAATTCCAAAACCATCCCTATGATCATTCCTTCCCACATTTGATAAAATGGAAACAAAATAGTAGATAAAACTTGCCAATATTGGATGCTCTTAGCTTGCCCATCCACTCTCCTCCATAGTGTATTCCATCCCTAAACCTCCTCTTAAACAAAAAAGCCAGATCCTTAACTCATCACCTAACAAGTTAGGTTCACATTCATTACTAAGTCTGGTTATTTGTACAAAAGGGAATTTCAGGATATTTGCAGAGGTTTTACATGGGTAAAAATACAACTCATGAATTTTCATGATCAATAAAATTTTTGCAATCATATGGAAATCAATGACCAACCATCAATGGCTATCCCATCTACATTCTACATGTTTCACAAGGATTTTTATCATACGAATGCATATGAAGAGAATCGACAATGGGTGACCTTGGAAATTCACGTTTAATCTTCTTCTATTGGGCCTCTCTTCTCGTTTGACTTGTTGCGGCTCATCGCAATTGCCCTATTCAGTGTTGGATTTCATGGTTTTTTTCATTAGAATAGCTTCACTACCAACCCCACTTCTATGAGGGAAAAGCTAACCCAACCAAGTTGTTTCCTCCTCGTAGATCAAAGTTGGCACTCTTTTGATTGGTTCTCTAGTTTTCTAGGAATTCATATATTCTTATGGGAACAAAACACTTCATTCCTCACACGGGGACAATTTTGTGGCATAACGTCACCCCTAAGTGAGCTCAACTCAAAGCTTGGTGGTCCTTTTGGGCCTAGGTAAGTTGGGATTCTTTTTTTTTGCAGTTGTCTTACTAATTCTCATTTTGGTTTTCAATATTTTCCTATGTAGGTTTTATGCTGCAAGTTTTCTTAACCACTAGGATGCTTGGTCAAGAAAAGGAGACTTTGTTTGGGACCCTCCACTTTCATTAGATTACATGTGCTTATCTTACGCCTCTGATCCCTTGGTTGGTTGTCAAGCCCTAAGAAAATGCACTATTTAGGCAAGGAGCAACCTACTATTAGGACAGAGGCCACTTGAGAGCTCAAACTCAAGTTGAGAGCTCAACCACTCATTATTAGCAATGGACCCCTCATCCAATTCAAGAAGAAATCAGACAGGTGGAATGAAAGCTCTCTAACATGTGGCGTAATATGAAAAATAATGAGGTGCTAGCTCAAGTTGCAAATTGGGTTCCTAATGTTGGTCATATAAGGTGAAAATACAATCAATATATCTATAGAGTAAACATTTATTAGAAATTCAAGTTCCTCTTGGAAAGAGTGCTTGTAGGTTAAAATGACTGCAATGACAGTGTCATTTTGTCTTTAAATCAAATGTAAAAACTTTTTATGGCCATGGATCATAGGCTTCCAAGGATTGAATGGAAAATCGGACCCCCTCCTAATCCTTACTATTCTCCAAGTAGCAATAGGCATGTCGAAGCTACGTACTCATAAAAATAGGCATGCATTCCTATATGCTTCTTTAATTTTTCATTTTCTTTTATGTTCTCTTGTTTCGTTTCTATATAGAAGAAAGGCCACTATGAGGAGAGATATAATCCCCCTCTTTTATATTTTGGAGCCAAAAATTCCTTTTTTTGTTTTTGATATTTTGAACAAGTTTTATGTTTGGTCTAATTTCCCTAGTTATAGTCCAACACAAACTTCCTATGCTTAGAATCTAAATTTTTGATATTCAATATATATATATAAATATAAAAATAAAAATATTACATAATAATTCAGAATAATCATATCAATAGGTGTGTGTATTTTGGAACACTGTTTTTAGAGTTTTAATTTAATTATGAATGGTAAGGATTTAACCTCGACACAATATTCTAGAATATTCTTAGTAGTAATACAAATGAAACGTTGAAATTTATCTACCAAGTAGTTATGCCATTTTTCCCCTTTCAATTAAATTGGTTAATTTAAAAAAAATGACATATGAACAAGTGTGATATGAAGTGAGTTAATATTTTTTTGACATGAGACCTTGATAAGCCATGGTATTTGGCCATGTTATTGTAACAAAGTCTATATAGAAATTAAAAATCTTCATAGTAAAGTGGGGATAAATTTCCATGGATGATAATTGTGTTCCATATTTTTAAAATGTATGTATGTTTAACTTATATATTGATTCTTTTCATAATTAATAACAATAATAATTTAAAATAAATTATAATTTAGTTAGTTTTTATTATTTTTTAATTTTAGCAATGTGATATGGATTATGCACTGCTTTGGAGTTATTTTGAATAGATGTCTATTGGCCCATACCAACCATTTATGTACAAGTGTGATATAAAATGAGATTTGATTTTTTTGAGCATAGAGATAGATATTCATAAACCATGATATTATAACAAAGCCTATTTACAAATTAAAAGTATCCATTTATTTAGGTGGATAGACATGTATATTTTAGAATAGAATGATGCAGGAGCATCTGGTCGACAGGGTGAAGACCGAGACAGCGGGGACAGAGTTTCAGAAGAAGACTGGGAAGGTTAAACAGTTCGAGGACGGACAACAAGACTGTCAAGTTTTTTTTTTGTTTCATTTTATTTTCTTACAAGGTCAATCAAAGTCTGTTTAATTTCTGTTGGGAAATCTTACTTAGTTTACTTTACTGTAGCTATCAGTAATTAATTGTAGTTAATAAATTAGATTAGTGCAAATAATGTATTCAATCACCCTTTGTGGGACCGCAGTGACAGATAGGCAAAGTCGGTTTTATAAACTATCGAATAGAAACTGGAAACAAGAAAACATAATTTAATAACCAACTGTACAAGGTAACTGCTGACAGTTATCTACCGAATCACCTCAAAATGTATAAATGGCAAAAATCGAAATCCTACAGGGGTTCAGCAGCTAAGCAACAGAGAAATAATATTACAAGAAACATACAGAGATTTTTTTTTTTTCCTTTCTCCTTCATTTAGAAATTCCTGTGCACAAATGAATGTATAGACAAAGCAGTTACGTTCTGTACAATTCACATTTCTGAGAAATAGAAGTTCTGTGTAAACTATTGTAACAAACAATATCGATACCGAGAGGCATTAATATAGAATCAAACATATGTAAACCATTGCATAGCAAGTGACAGTGCAGGTGAATCTACAGAGAGCATCCCACACAACTGAGCACATAGTGACGCCAGATAAGATAACAGCAAAGCAAACAGAGAGTGAAGCGAAGAGCATGTAAGACAACAGCAAAGCAAATGGAGAGTGAAGCGAAGAGCTTGAGTTTCCCAGGTCGAAACCGGGTAAGAAACCAAACCCATAAGAATTGAATATGAAATAGAAATTTCCAACGCATATATATATATATATATATTACAATTGCAGGTCTGTATCAAATAAAGAGTTTACAACCGAATTCGTAACAAGGGTCGAGCCCTTTCCGCCCTTAAACAGGCGTGACAAAAGAATACCCAAGACTCATATACTACACAGGCGTGACAACCGAATATATAAAGCCCATATCCTACAGTAATAAAAATACAGACACGAAATGCCATACATGGCCGAGGACCAACAGGGTTCCTAGGGTATAAGACCATGCAAAGCTACAGGTAAACCTAGCTCATAAAAACAACAAAACAGAAGGCACAGAGCTACCCGGGAGCATGAAGCCGTAGCCTGTTGCGTATGACCATAGAGCCGTCACCTGCAATGACGAAATGCAACCATGTTAGGGTTTGAAGAATAGACAAAACCCTGACTCAAATACGATGCCATAACTTCACAAGAAAAGAAATGCAATAAGTAAAGAAACGAGGATTAACAGAGAGGGTAGTTACCACACCTGTAGGTGAACGGTTTCCTTGTTCACCGAGACCATACCTGACCACAGAGGGGCCAAACTGGTCAGTAAATACTCAAGAAGTAGAAACGAAAATATAGCAGAGAGCTAAACTTACCAGATCGATGAGTTGAATGTCCGACACCGGGAGTTGCGGGCCATCGAGCATACATTGCTTCTGAGCACAACGAAACCATCCATATGGAGAAACGACCACAAAGACACAGCATGTGACCAAGCAAACCAAAAGCTCAGACAGAGAACAAGCCGACCGAGAAACCAGAGAAGAATTCAATAACAAAACCACGGACAGGGTTACCACTTACCATCGCATACGAGAAACAAGTAACCAGGCGAAACCATAGTGGAAAACCAAGTATTCAGGCGAGAGAACCATCAAAAAACGACCAAGTATCGACTGGTTTCTCCAAGACAGAGCCGAGCTCGAAACCAGGTTGTAGAGCAGCGAGTTCACAGTGCCAAATGACAATGAGCGCGAAATGAATCAACAAAAGGAGGAACGGGAGGATTAGGGTTTCAACTTAATCGAGGCGGACAGGTGTTAGCCGGAGAAGGGGCAAGGTACTGGAAGGTAGGTAGGAAGTACTGCCACAATTAAATTCGGACCGAGCCAAACAATTATAAATCAACTATAATCAACATAACAGATTCGCAAGTACCGCAAGTAGGTGAGTTGGAGAGGGGCCACGTGGACGGCCCACATCAATTGGTATCAGAGCAGTTTTTTTTATTATTTTATTTGTTAGTTAGAGGAAGATGGCAGAAGTACAAGCGCCAAGACGAGGGCGTGGCAGAGGTGCATGAAGAGGAGGAGGAGATGAAGGATTAAGAGAACAGATTCGAGTTCTTACAGCTCGCTTGGAAGCAGTAGAAGCGGGCAGACGAAGAGACCCAGAATTGGGAGATGAGAGTGAGGAAGAAACAGTAGCTGCTGCAGAAGCTTCTGATGAAGAGGCTCCAGAACTAAGACTGTTGCGTTCAATCTTATTGGCCAGGAGCAAGCCAAAGACAAAAATTTCAAATTATGATGGTAGTCTGTCTGCTGATATTCTGTTAGATTGGATCAGCGAACTGGATAAATACTTTGAAAATGAAGAAATTAGGGAGGACAAGAAAGTTAAGTTCGCTGCTACTAAATTGAAAGGACATGCCCTCTTGTGGTGGGATAATGTCCAGGCAGACAGAAAAAGATTGAATAAGTCACCCATACGAACTTGGGCGAGGATGGTAGCGAAACTGAAAGGCAGGTTTCTGCCGAAAGATTACCAGGTTGAACTATGTCGGAGAGTGCAGAATTTGAGACAGAAGGGTATGATTGTCAAAGAATACACGGAAGAGTTCTACCGGGTCAATCTACGTGCTGGTTACACAGATGAGACTCCAGAGAAGACAACACGGTATGTTAACGGTTTGAGGATGGAGATCCTGGATGAAATTAGTATTCTTTCTCCCAGAAGTATAGAGGAAGCCTTTCAGAGTGCTGTGAAGGCTGAGGAGAAAATTAATCGAAAGCAGAATAACAGGAGAGGAAGAGGAAGTGGTAGAGGACGAGGACAGTCCTACGGAAGAGGAAAGAGTGCTGCAAATAGTGAAGAAGGCAGCAGCTCAAAAACTTCAGGGACAGCTGACAAAGGAGATAACACTAGAGGAGGTCGGTCATATCAGCGTGGAAGAGGGAATGGCCGCGGAAGAGGAACTGGTTTCCAGTGCTACAGGTGTCAAAAATGGGGACATCGATCCTTTGAGTGCCCAGAAGTGGAGCAGGCAGGTCAGAGAGGAACATATGTGGTTCAACCAGAAGAAACGGAAGCACAGCCACGAGAAGTGGAAGATGTAGCAGAAACAGGAGAAGCATTACTCCTGAATAAAGTTCTGCTAAAGCCAATTAAGGAAGTGTCTGAACCGACTCAGCGGAAGTCACTGTTTCGGACAGTCTGTAAGTCTCATGGGAAGTGCTGTAAGGTAATAATAGACAGCGGGAGTACAGATAACTTGGTGGCCACTGAGATGGTAGAAAAATTGGGGTTAAAGCGGCTGAAACACCCCACACCTTACAAGGTGTCGTGGCTACAGAAAGGCCACCAGCTGTTGGTTGATGAACAATGCGAGGTGGAGTTTCGCATTGGCAAGTACCATGATACAGTGGTCTGCGATATTATGCCCATGGACGTGTGCCACATACTGCTCGGAAGACCATGGCAGTATGAAAGGAGGGTGACACATGATGGAAAGACGAATTGTTATAAGTTTACGAAGGATGGGGTCAAACACACACTCGTGCCCATCAAAGAGGAAGATTCAGTAGAATCTAGCGGAACAAAGGCGTTGTTATTGGGAGGAAAGCAGTTCATCAAACAGATTGACGAAACTGAAGTAAATTTTGCAGTTGTAAGGAGGTTGAAGCCAGTATTACTGAGCACAGAACGAACAGAATTACCAAACGAAATACAGGAGTTGTTGGAAGAATTTCAAGAAATTGCAGCAGAGGAATTACCTGATAAGTTACCTCCTAAGAGAAGCATCAGTCATCACATCGATTTTATACCAGGAGTGAGTTTACCAAACAAGGCAGCATACAGAATGAGTCCAAAGGACAATGAAGAAGTGCGCAAACAAGTACAGGAATTGTTGGACAAGGGACTGATCAGAGAAAGTTTAAGCCCCTGTGCAGTACCTACAGTGCTTGCGCCCAAGAAGGGTGGAGAGTGGCGAATGTGTACAGATTCGCGGGCTATAAACAAAATCACCATCCGTTACAGGTTTCCCTTGCCTAGGATGGATGACATGATGGATTGCCTTAGTGGAGCAGCGTATTTTACGAAAAATCGATCTGAAAAGTGGGTATCATCAAATCAGGATTAGGGAAGGCGACGAATGGAAGACAGCCTTCAAGACCAACGAAGGGCTGTACGAATGGCTGGTTATGCCGTTTGGGTTGAGTAACGCTCCAAGTACATTTATGAGACTGATGAACGAAATGTTAAAGGAATTTATTGGAAAATTTGTGATAGTCTATTTGGATGATATTT
>APFE031745798.1:19876-38797 GCA_000404065.3 Pinus taeda
TATGTTTAACCAATATCATTTTGATAAAATAATATGTATTATGAAATGAGTAGATTAATATTTATTATACATTCTTGTTTATGAGAATTTGCCCACTCTTAAATTTGTAGAAATGCACTACTTCTATTATAAATCATATTTAAAATTATTACATAATTTTGATTGATAATGAAAACGCTGTTGTTATAAGTGTGGTAGATTGTGGAATTATAAGAATATTTGTGCAATAACTGCAAAGATTGCCCACTAAATTTGTACATTTTCAGTGATTGAAATGGAATCAATATATTGATCGTGATGCTGTCTAACCACACATTACTCATTAATTTCAACTATTCAATCATCTACGCATTTACAACAACGCCGCTGTACATTGCTTATAAATTCGGGGTTACACGTTTGCACTACAAGCACGTCATTTCCTGGGCTACCAAAGATTGTACACTGACCTTATCACACTTCATTTTTGCCCCCATCATGTTCCTCTAATTAAGATATTTGCAGTAGTGACTTTCCCTCTCTGGATCCCATACTTCCGTGCATCTCTGTCTTTTGGGGTGGAAATCATTGAGAAAATGGGTGAAGTAAAGTTTGCTAGGTAAAAAAATGGGTTTTCAAAGTAAAGATTGCTCGGTAAAGAATGGGTTTTCAAAATCAAAGTAAAAAAGTTGGAAATTACAAGATTAGATGGGCAGTAATAGGTTTTGGGCAATAATGTATATTTGATTATGGTTAAAACTTTGTACATGTTGAAAGATTAGATATCATGGAAGGTTAATATTATCATTTAAAAGAAGAAAAATTATGTGCAAGTTGAAAGGTTAGATCGGATGGAAAGTGAATATTATCATTTAAAAGAAGAAAAAACACTTCATAGATTTAATTTAATTAATTTTGTAGAGGTAGTAATATTGATTCATATTTTTTATGGATAGATTTAATTTAATTGATCTCGTAGAGGTAGCAACATTGATTCATATTTTTTCATTAATAAATTTAATAGAATTAAACCTCAGACAATATAAAATTTATGTGTTTATTAAATGTTTTAATATTAAATTTAATTATTAAAATAATATTATTATTATGAATTTTAATTATTTTTTTTTATTTTTTCTGGCAAAGACTAAACTATTTATATTAAAGAAACTGAAAAAAATATTTACAAGAGGTTTTAATCTCTGAGAGTGAGTGAGCAACTCTCTTTCAAAACTGTTCACAAAAAAGCTTGTTCCGCTTATTGTAAGGAACATGAGACAAAAAGCTATCAGCGGTAATACACTTCAAAGCAAAGGATAAAGTTATTACAGGCTTGGAATTCTACAAAAATGCAATACATGGTCAAAAATACAGAGCTTATATGCTTGCTTGTCTGGAAATGTCGCCAGCCTCGGTACGTTGCGTCGTGGTTGCCGAACAGATGTAGCCGATCCAAAATGCCAAATTCAAAACACACATAAACAGAACAGAACATATATATTACCCCCAGACCAAGAGCCGAAGACCTTACCCGCAGAATGGCGATGACTACTTGAGATTTTTGGAACATTGCTTGGCTTCCTTGTCCGAATCTCGTTCCCAGGTAACCTCCATCCCTGCCGGGATATCTTCAGGTCTTAGGATTCCTGGCGGCAGTTTGAGGTAAAGGATATTAGCAAAGGAGTTATCAGGCTCCTTGTCCAAGGCTTGCTTCTGGGGAGAAGCCTTCTTGGTGACGTCCATTGCTTGTGGAACCTCAGTAGTTTGCTGAGCAATGTTCATGGTGTCCTTGTCCTTCATGCTTCCAATCTCCTTTAGCACCTCTGCCTGCTCCTCAGAGTGTGCAAAAGTGTTGTCTTCTTCAAGCCTGCTCTAAGATGAAGGAATGTAAGAGCTATCTTCCATTCCCCTCCTCTGTGAAGAGTTGTCCGAGCTAGGCGTCTGTTCCTCGGTTTCCTCCTTCTAGCTTCCCTCCTCCTCTTCTTCTTCAGAGAAAATAATTGTAACAAGCGCTGAGACAATGGGTTTGTTGGTCCTACGTCTGAATTTGAATTTCGCCGACTACACAGTATTGCTGATGGCATATCCTGAGTCTTCTGAACCAATTGAAGTGGGCGAAGCACAAGCAAGGGGAGAAATGCGTCGTGGGCTTTGACTGCCCCTGCCTCCAGAGCTTTCCCTCTGCCCGTAATTGCGACCACGGCGAGGAGTAGCGCGCAGACGAGGAGCCATGGGATGCGAATGGTGCTCTGTCGCCACTTGAAGATTAAACAAAGCCGCAATTGCTTCTCTGTCCACCTCTAAAATGAGAATTTTGAAATAGTTTGCCGGAGAGGTCCCGCTTCCGCGTTGCAGTACCATTACAGTACGAGACCTTTGTTTATTCCTTACCGCAACCTCCCGAGAATGCCATGAGCCAGACTTTGACCCTGTACAGAGCTGAACCTTGAGGGAAGGCTTGCTGCCACCTATGCCTCCCTCCTTCCTTGCCAGTCCGTCACCTCCTTCTGCCTCAGAGCCCCAATTCCCCTCCTGCGCACACAAATAGATCGCCTCGAAAGTTCTGGCAGCCATTCTGTAAATTCCCTCGGAGTTTCCTTGGGACAGAAGCCTAATTGAATAGCATTGAATGCTATTCAATACCACCCTTTCGAACACCATATCAAACCGCCTCTGCATCGGCCCGCTGTCCTCTACGCGTGGCTGTCACATGGCTCCCTTTAATGCATGTTGACACCCGCATCCGGGTAAAATAAATAAATTTTTGATTTGGGTTAATGGAATATTTATTTAATCAAATTCATATACAATATATACTATGAGTATGCAAAAACAATTAAGATGATAAACTGTAAATTAGCAATAATAACAACTATAATAACAAAAAAAATTCTAACCAATAAGATATAAGATCCAATGTAAATTTAATTTTATTTATAAGATTGGTTGACACTCTATTGCATTGCTATTAGACTAGTCATTTAGGATGTAAGTCAATTTTTTTATGTTTATGAAGTCTTCAAAAGGCTTAAATTAACAAAATTGGCAAAATAATTATGAGATATTATTTAAATAAAAAAAATAAAAAAAAAAATAGCATATAATATTCCAACAATAATAATGATCACAAAACTCACTTGTTAGTCCGAAACGATGGGTTTACAAAACTCTACTACAGGTCATTCCTCCTCTATCTAAAATAATAATGATTTCTTAGTTGGATATACTAATACAGGTAGTATTAATTATGGAAAGACTATTTTAGAATGTCTTATCTTGGTTTATGTATAATTTCCTGAACATGCATGAAGTAATATATTTTCACAATCTCATCCATTCAGACTAAGTATGTAACAGTTTGGTTAAGTAAAAGGATGATTTTCCATAACCAAATCCAATCTATTGGAATAACATATAAGCAATAACTATCTCAAAAAACCATATATCATACTAAAGAAAAAACATATTGATATTAGATATTTTTCATAAAATTTAAAGTTGTAAACAATGGTAATATCTTTTTAGAATTTTATATATAAAAACAAATTAGTGGACATATTTACTAACTAACATTATAATGCCATGATAAGAATGGATACTATTTCATAAAAAAAATAACAAATGATAAAAATAGATACTATTTCATAAAAAAAAGTAGATGATAATATTTTTTGGAATTTTATAATTAAAGAACAAATTGTTTGTAAATTAATGACAAACAATGATAATATCTCTTTGGAATTTTATAAATTTGGAAATTTATAAATTTAAAAACAAATTGATTTTAAATTAATAGATAACCATGATAATATCTCATTAGAATTTTATAAATTACAAAAAAAAATAGTTGGGCGATTCGTATTTTTAAATGAACGTTTAACCAGTCGGATTCCAAAATCTTCACTACGACGTTAAAATACTCGAACAATCTTTGAATTTTTAATATATATATATATAGATAAATGAGATATACATAATATAGATGTATATGAAAAAATAATATTAATGATTGTGTTAAATATATGTTTATACACGTATACTAATACATTGATATAATTATTTATAATTATAAATTTGGTGTATTGATTATGGGGAAACTCCCACTTTTGATAAACACGGAAGTTTTAATTACCAAACAGCTACGTGTCGATTATACGGACGACTCACGAGGAGTTGTAGTGTAGGAGCCACGGTGCACATTCAGAACTGGGAATTGCTGAACGACTTGTTGGGTAAGTGGAAAACAAAAGGACGGTTAGTATGTTGGCAGAATTTATTCTGAAGCTCGAGGTACAACATTAACATGGGACCGTGACAATTTTGCTATGTTATTGGGTATTTAATGTCTAGAAGACAGTGTCTGACAGTACCAGATTCGCTTAGTTAATGCATGAACATGAGTACGTATGTATGTGAATATATAACCCGTAAGTTTCCTACAGGCACTACACCATTCCGACTTAACACTTGTCATAAGTTTCCGGTGGGCACTACACCATTCGGACTTAACACATATCCTATCGCGTAGTTTAACAGAGTGGAAGAGTTGCTTGTAAAGTTATGGAAATTCTTGTTATATTTAGAGAAATTCTGATAAGGATTTTTGTAAATCTAAGTTATAGTTATTAAACTTTAAAATTTTAGGTGTCCAATACTTTTTTGATGGTGTTGAATCCATTTCCACCATCAAAAACAAGATTCAAACACTGCCTCTACAAGATTTTTTGAAAAATTTTTACTCAAATTCCTACAACTTTTGACCGTCCCAACAATTCCTCCAACTCCTAAACAACTCCTTATCCTATAATTAAAGCATAAGGTCCACCTACATCTATTAAATACCCCTGTCCTCTAGTTAAAGCATATGGTTCACCTACATCTATTGAATGCCACAGGATTTTGGGCCGTAAATTTTAAAATTCAAATGAAATGTCGGTAGAAGGGACCTTGTGACATAAAATTTTAGGCTTGTCATTCATTATTGAATGACAAGACATTAATATTTGCTGTGAAGGAGGCCTGGGGCAATGGAAAGGGATTTGTTGACACAGTCGCTGCTGCCCCATCTTGGCTGGCTGGTCGCTGCATGGTTGTACATTGCTCACCCCTAGACGGTGTTCCAAGACGCGTCCATGCCTTTCTCTTCATCTGATTTGCAAATTTTATGTCGAGGTGATGTGTAGGTTTGTATTGCAGAGCATTTTTAGATGGAATGACAATTTTATTGTGTTTGGTATCCGTCCATGTTATTGTAACAAAGTCTACATACAAATTAAAAATCTCCATGGTAAAGTGGGGATAATGATAAAAATTTACAGCGATTCTATAATGCGAAACTAAAACTTAATGCCCAAGAGAATATACTTACCTCCAGCCATTTGGTACTTGCTCACAAGTGAAAACCACTAAAGTTTCCCAAGACAGTGATATCACTTCAAACAATGAAGCACTCCTCCTCCTTTGAATGTTTGACTATAGCTTTATAGCAGCACCCTTACTGCCAATCTCCCCGAGAAAAAATTGTGTTGGTGCAAACAGCGAACACTGCTCTAAATATCAGTGAGAGGGATTTATGTCACTGTTCTGTTCTAACGCGGACCAACAACAAAAACCATATGCAGGCTCACTCCCCATATCTGAGAAAGTAAGCAACCATCCAAGATAGCTGTAGCAGCAGTGCTAAAAATATAGTAACACAATCTTCACGCAAGCAGAAAATCTGAGGGCACTTTAAGGTACTTCCAAGCTCTGCTCTCTCAACTTGATGGTGTAAAACTGAAAAGGATTGAGATGCAAGCTTGGGGACCAAACAGATAAATATATAGCCAAGCTTCTATCAAGCCTTTGTTGGCTATGTGTCAGGTGTTCCACATATCAAGGTAGAGAACTCCAGATGGAGTAATGGACCACTTCAAAAAGCTCCAACAAGAAATTAATCTAACTGCACATAGTTTCCTGAATTAATGGAATCGGTTGGCAGATTGAGCTGATTCAACGAGAGACAATCAGCGGCCGTTATGGGAGATGGAGCTTAACAGATAAATCTCCATAGATGATAATTTTGTTCCATATTTTAAAAATGTATGTATGTTTAACTGATATATTAATTATTTTCATAATTAATAACAATAATAATGTAAAATAAGTTATAATTTAGTTAGCTTTTATGAATTTTTAATTTTAGCAATGTGATATGGATTATGTAATGCTTTGAAGTTATTTTGAATAGATGTCTATGGGTCTTTACAACCATTTATGTACAAGTATGATATAAGATGAGTTTTGATTTATTGAGCATGAGATATTGATAAACCATTATATTGTAACAAAGCCTATTTACAAATTAAAAGTATCCATGTTGAGTCTCTATAGATATACATTTTTTTAATCAATAATAATAAAGTTATAATTTAGTTAGTGTTTATGATTTTTTTAATTTTAACAATTTGAAATGCATTAGGTAGTGTTTTGATGATTATTATTAATTAATGCACATTGATCTTTACTGGCCATTCATTTATGTATATTTTAGACTAGAACTTCCATAATTTTAATTTAATTAAGAATAATTATTAGAGGGATGGTAGAAACCAGACTACTTCCTTTGACTAGGCTACTTTCTTTGGTTCTGGCAATCAACGGTGAAGTGCGGCAGAGAAAACAAATAGCCCCTGTGGGGGAAATGATGGTCTTCGACACAAGTCTCCTCTGGTTGGGTATGCAGTTTAGACGGATAGAAAAGGAGACCAAGTAAAAAAGAACTTAGAATAATGGCTATAATATTTGAATAACATACTCAAATCAAATGTTGAATTTGCCAACAATCTCTTCTAAATAGTTGCATTTGTTGCCTCTTTAAACATTAAATTAATTGATAAAAAAATCAAATCGTAACAACGTGTCGAGTTCTATTTTTGGGCAGTAAATCTTTAGGATAACCTACCCTATTACATATTTAAGATCTTCATGCGAAAAGTAGATATAAAAATTCCTAATAGTAATGCAGAATACATTTTTAAATATATGTATCTTTAATTGATATCAAAATTATCTATAATTAATAATGTTATTGCATTTTTAAATATATGAGATGAGTAGATTAATATTTATTATACATTCATGTTTATAAGCATTTACCAAATATTAAATTTTTATAAAAACACTCATCCTATTTTAAATCAAATTAATATAAAATTAAATTACATAATTTTGATTGTTAATAAAAACCCAGTTTTTTTTTTGTCATTAATAAAACAAGTATGATAAATGTCAAAGATTCAGTTACTAGACAGCAATGCCATGGACCCGTTTGTACGTTATTTCATAAACTTCATGCAGATTACACAGACGCGAAGGTTCAGAGTATGAGCAACAGTTCAATTTCAGAACTGTCAATTACTGGTTAGTTGGAAAACAAAGGACCGGAGTCTGGAGTTTCAACATTAATATGGGACTGCAACAACAGTATCTTTGATTCAGCGACAAGACGAGTCCATTAAAACTTCACTGAAATGCGCACACTTGAAAAAAACTGTTGTGTGTATTCAGTTTATATGTGTAATTTTGTGTTTTACCTTTATAAATATTTATGAATATGATTTGGTATTTGATTGAGGTTGGTATAATTTTGCTGATAAGATTTGATTGATTAATAAATAGTTTTCTATATTGAGGATGTATAGGCTTAATGATTCAGAAATTTATTGTATAACCCAGTTTTCATTATTAAATTTGAAATTTTATTGATTTAAATAAAATAAAATAAAAAATTATACAAAATATTTAAATAATTAAATTTAATAAAAAAAATAACACTCCAAAAAATTAAATCTGTGTCTATTTATCTTAAATCGCTGTCTGCTCATATTTAAAATATATAATTTAAAATACATATATACTAATTAATATAAATTTGGATTGATAGCAAATTTAGTGGAAGGAGATGAATCCAAGTAATCGTTGAAAATTGGAGTTTCATTGCGAAAAATTGCGTGGGGCAGGAAATTAAAAGTAGTTCAAAGACGTGGAGTTATAAGTGCGGTAGATTGTGGAATTATAAGTGTTGTTAGTTTTAGAATATTTGTGAATCAACTGCAAAGATTGCCCACTAAATTTGTACATTTACAGTGATTGAAATGGAATTAATATATTGAACGTGATTCTGTCTAACCACACATTATTAGTCATTAATTCCGGGTTACACGTTTGCGCTACAACACGTCATTTCGTGGGCTAGCAAAGATGGATCATGGTACACTGACCTTATCACAGTTCTTTTTGGGCCGCATCATGTTCCTTTAATTAATATATTTGGGTGGAAATCATTGACAACTGGGTTAAGTAAAGATTGCTGCGTAAAGAATGGGTTTTCAAAATGGCTGGGCCGCATCATGTTCCTTTAATTAATATATTTGGGTGGAAATCATTGACAAATGGGTTAAGTAAAGATTGATACGTAAAAAATGGGTTTTCAAAATGGCTGAAATAATATATAGAGTTGCAGAGTTGCCGTTTATATATATGTTTATGAAAGTTTTTTTATTAAAGAGGAATTGGTAACTAGAGCAGTCTCGCAACTTATTTTGACTCTTACCATTATAACCCTTGGGAATTGCGCTCGCCTTTCTCCACAGCTCCGAGCTATTCGGAGGATTTGAACTCGTGACTTCAGTACGGAGCCCACTTTCTAACGAACTTCAAGGCATTATGATTACCAACTACCCCATAAAGCTATGTTTATGAAATGCTTTAATAAGAATTCAATATATAAAATAAATAAAATTTTTAATTTGGGTTAATAAAATGTTTAAAATGACAAATTGTAAATTAGTAACCATTCTAACTATAATAAGAAAATTCTAACCAATAAGATATGGAATCTAATGTAAATTTTATTTTATTTAAAAATTGGTTATTGCATTGCTATTAGGCAAGTCAAATTTTTCTATTTATGAAGTCTTCAAAAGACTTACATTGGCAAAAATGGCAAAATAATTATGAGATATTGTTGAAATAATACAATATAATATATAATATTCCAATAGTAATAATGATTTCTTAGGTGGATATACTTATACTAATACTAATTTTTAGGTAGGGAGGATTATTTTAGAATGTCTTCCATCTCGGTCTCGTTTATGTGTGATTTCCTAAACATCCACGAAGCAACTTATTTTCACAATCTCATCCACTCAAGCTGAGTATGTAATAAGCTCCACTCAAGCTGAGTATGTAATAGATTGCTTAGGTAGATGATCTTGCAAAACCAAATCTAATATGTTGGGACAATATATAAGCAATAGCTATCTCAAAAAACCATATATTTCGTAATAGGAAAAAGAAAAACAAATACTAAAAAACAGATTGATATTATATATCATTTTATAAAATTAAAAATTATAAATAATGGTAATATCTTCTTAAAATTTTATATATATAAAAAAAAAACATATTTACCAATTAACATTATAACGTATTTTATAAAAAAAATAGTAAATAACAGTAATACCTATTTAGATTTTTATAAATTAAAAAAACAAATTAGTTAACAAATTTACAAGCTAACATCTCTAATGAACTGCAGTTTTACACTCTTAAGCTAGCAGTCATTGAAATGGAATGAATGTGAACGAATCAACCATTACTTAATCATTTTTTTTTTTCACCAGGAAAATCACATTTACATTCGAATTATACACATATACATTTACATCAAGCCTCTTCATCAACCGTCATCCCTCAAATCATCGGAATAAACCATCTTTCCTCCAAAATATAAGCCAGTAATGCTGCGCCGAACGTAGTCCGAGGTGTGAGAAACCAACTTCCCGGCCACTAAGCCATCCACCTCAAGTGCAATTACTCAATCATTTCAACACTACAATCGTGTACGCATTTACTTGTAAATTCCAAATTCACAATAGGAGCATGCGTTTGCACGACAAAACAGTAATAGCAAAGGTGGTACAGCGACCATATTCAGAGTTCATTTTTGCGGGCATCATGCTTATTTCATTAACAAAAATTACGAGGAAAACATAGATGACGGCGCCAAAATCATAACATCATACTCATTTCATAAAACTACGGGAAATCCCAAAGACTTTGGTTTGGTTATTAGTTTGGTGATTCGTATTTTTAAATGAATGCTTAACAAGTAGGATTTCAAAATCTTTGCTACGACGTTAAAATACTCGACCAATCTAATTAGTTGATAGAAGTTTTGAATTTTTAATATATATGTATATAAATAAATGAGATATACACATTATTTCATTCAGTCGTATGTCTATTTTATTTGTATATGAAAATATATATTAATAATTGTGTTATATATATGTTTATAGATTTATAGGAATATATTAATATAATTATTTATAATTATAAATTTGTTTTATTGATTATGATATAGGTAATAAATATATAATTTGTTAATGAACATTAAATGAGTTCAATGAGTTCAGTTTGGTATTAAATGAGTGGAGCTGTATATGTGGATGGTTGAATAAATGACTTGCAAAATTTAACTATAAACCTATACAGTTCCACTCATTAATACCACTTATACCATTTACTTATTTTCAACCTTTTAATAAATACCGTCGTTTTAATTACTACCCGTGCCGACTATATAGACGACTCACGAGTTGTACCGTGCCGATTACACAGACGACTCACGAGGAGTTGTAGTGTACGAGCCACGGTGCACATTCAGATTCCAGAACTGGCCATTCCGGAAGGACAACGACTTTTTGGGTGGGTAGAAAAACAAAAGGACGGTTGGTCTGTTGGCAGAATTTACTCCGAAACTCGAGGTACAACATTAACATGGGACCGTCACAATAGATTTCATTCTGGCAATACGACAATAAGACGAGTGCGTTTAAAGTTCTTATGACTCCTCACATTCGTTTTGCGTTTTTACTTTTTATTTATTAGTGTGTATATATTTTTATATATTCATAATTTTGTTTATATATATTTTTATCATAATAGAGTTTTATTACTATAATTTTAAGTATGGTGTAAGGGTGATTTTTTCTTTTTCTTTTTTAAATGAGTTATAATTTTAAATTTAATTTTCTTGGTTTTATAAAGGAAAAATGTTATTTTCACTAGATGTAAAAAGTTGGCTTTTATAAAACTTATATCGTTATCAATTAAATATTATCAAATAGTATTGTTAGGCCTATCAACACTCTATGATTTGACAAGGAGAGATCAGAGGCTCAACAACTTTTCACTTACAGTGCAAAAGAGAAATGAAGCACTAGAGTGAATTGATAAAAGCAAACAGGGTCAAAGTTGAGGATAAGAATAAAAAAAACATATAAAACATGCTCAACAAAGTGTTTAGGTTCAATGTGATCACTCCAAGTTATGTATAAAGGTAATGCCATCTATGGAACAAGGGGAGGAAAGTTTATTGTAACAAAGTGTTATCGCAATACAAACTTGTGGGCTTCCTTGTAATAAGCCATAGACATTGTTAGCCTTGACAATGAATTATGGTGAGAGAGAGAACCTGGACCAAGGATTGCAAAGGAGAAATGATTGTAACACCATGGTATAATATAAACAATTTATTTCCCCCTAGAAAATCATTTCTCTTTAGTGATTAATGCATTTGATTTTGGCTTTTCATGCTGATGCTAAAGGGTATTGTAAGAAGATGGATTTGATGAATCATTGCTTATGTGTAGAGAGTTAATGCAGGGAGCTCTGGGGCAATGATCTCCAAAAATCTTTCCATCTCAATATACCGAACATCGGCCTTTTGATAGAAGGTCACAAAGCCTCTCTTTCTCACTTATTCCTTTTCTTTACGTGTGCATAATGTTTGGTGAATGAATTTGGAATGCTATTGTTTGTGGTAGGCCCTAAGTATGCTTGTGGGTATAAAGTACTTTAGTACTATAGAGGGAATATCCATTAACAAAATCTGGTAGGGATGTGTTAGAATCGTAAGCTTCAATTGTATCATTTGTAAAATTCAAATATTTCAAGGATTATCATTTGTAAAATTCAAATATTTCAAGGGTTTTTTTGTGGCTCTGAATTCATTTATATATTCAAAACTACATTTAGAAAAACTAAAATTCATGATCTTGCCAAAAATTGTATCATTGGATTCTTATAGAAAAGACAAAATGTGTAATAGTTAGATTGCTCATATATATATATATATATATATATATAGAGAGAGAGAGAGAGAGAGAGAGAGAGATGTTCAAGGAAGTGAATCAAGTTACTTGTGATTAGAGAGGGAGGGAACTTTAACCAATTTTAGATATTGTTTTACTATTGTAATATTACCCATGTATGTATTTACACTAATAGTATTAGTCATTCCTTATAAATTCCATTTTTTAGGTAAATTTGACTCATTCATAAAATCATTGTATATAAATTTTAATTGTCAGGTAAATTTTACTTGATTATAGAGTTAAAGTTGTTAGCTATGCAATATATGGTTTTTGCCCATGCTTTTGGTAATATCCCCTTCCTAACGAATGGAGTTGGTGAACCCCGAGCCTATCAGTAGGTTCATGTCTGCTATTGGGTTAAGGTTAGGGAACCTTGAAGGAAATTAATGTATCAGTTTGGCAGTGTTTGAAGGTCATTTTATATACTAATCAGGATTACAAGGAGCATGCCTTTTCTAGAATGATTTCAAGATAGTTTTCCAATACTTACCACTTTTAGTAAGTCACTTTCAAGCACCAACTAGGTCAGTAATTATTTCTAGTATTATCAGTGGGTTCAATTTGGATGACTATCTCAGTATTTTGTATAATCCAATGGTTTTAAATAAACTAATGATGAGATATTAATTAATAAAATCAAAGATTTAACTAAATATCATCATTTTAATATTTTAAATAAAGGGGCTATAAGGGCTAGTTATAAAGTGAAAGATGTTTTATTTAAACAAAATACACCATTAATTGGGAGATTAAAAGTGATTTTACTTAGTCTTACATGGCTTGATTAAGAGGGTCGAACTTCTTGGGAGAGTTATAGAAGAAAATTTGTGGAGTTCATTTCATATGTTGGTTTTAATATTTGATATTGCCATTTTCTAGAGGATATTACTTCTTCTTGTCTTGTGAGGGAAAATCTCCTTGTAGGCTACATTCTCCACATTCTTGAGAGATATAATTTGGACAATATCTTGGTGGGTTCACATAGAGATCATAGTTGAGTTGCATTGATGATTTGATATCTATAGCATAGAGAAGATTTGAAGATGTTTGTGGCGGGAAAAAAGGATTTTAGAACTCACTATATTTTCATGCTACAATGTCGTTACTATAGTACATCTGCTACAGTAACATTGTTATAGTGATTTTGCATATTTCAATTCAAAAGAAGACTTGCATTTTCATATTTAATGGGTATGATTGACTGGCGTTTTTAAGGCACTTTGATTCTCTGGGTATTATTCATTTTGATTATATATTGTAATTGCAACTCTAAAAATAAACATGTGTTATATCAGTTTGTGAGTTTTCCTAAATATTGTTATTTTCTGAGTTATTTCATTATTGTGAGTACTATCATTATCAGAAAAATATTCTTCATATATATCTATTTTATAAACACATTTAAAGAAAAAAACACAAAGGTGTATGTTACAATGGTATCAAAGCTGTGTATCCTACCATCTTGAAGGGTTCAATATGATAATACAATGATATGCTAGGATTTGACCAGCAATCTTATACATACCATTACAATCCTTGTAGAAACAACTGTGCTACAAATTTGGGTGCAGAAAAAAATAGGGCGATTGAGGGACATAATACAAGTAATTGTTATATGCCTTTGTTAGAGGGAAGAAAGTTGCAGAGCAAAGATCCCAAGCAAAAAATCAATAGTTGGACCATTTGATATGGTCAATGGCTAGACAATTGGGAGTTAATATTGTTGGTAACGATGAAAATAATGGATACAATGATGGAGGTAATAATGGATAGGGAGAGAATTTCATACATGGAGGCAATCAAAATTAGCCAACCAAAACCATTATTTTGAGGCCTCTTGTGCCTACCTTCCCACCTAGAGAACTGACACTAGTTGAAAATGAGCCACAAGTCATCGATTTTCATAATCAGTTTATGCAATATTGGACACATAGTGTCTTGGATTTTTAGGCTACTACATCATTTAAATATTATATTGATGTCAAGATGAAACATAGACCCCACACAGGTGTTAGAGCACATAATTATGATTTGAATAAGAAAGTGGGAAATTTCAGTCTCCCATATTATGTTGGTTCAAAGATGATTTGCATAATACAATCTGCTATCTACGAAAAACCAGCCTTCACACCTATGTGACTCCTTCCTTTTACAATGTTCTTTCATGATCATTTTGGCTCTATTCTTTAGAAAACAACATGGGGATTCAATCCCAACTTATATTCATCAATAGAATATCAGTACAACCATTTACCTTTTGAAGGAATGAAGATTTGGCACGAATTTCCCAAATCTGGTTGTTTTCTACAATTATGGAAAGTTTTTTTTAACAAAATGCCTCCAAATAACTCTGCGTATCACCTTAACCATCACGAATTTCAGAAAACTGTTTGGAGGAAATATAGTTTGTTATATTTGCAAAAATAACCTCTCTCAGAATATTGTGGTTCAGATCCATTGCCTCGGAAATCGTGCCTGAAAATCACTGTTTGAAATCTGAGACGCTAAAATTATGGAAAAACAGTTTATTGCCTCAAAGACCATTATGTAACTTTTAGACCATTACAAATTTTAGAAATCGGTTTGAATATTTGTCAACTTTCTATACTGGGTCAACTTTCTATACTAGGACCAAAACATATGTTCCAGAATTTCTCTATTCGCCTTCACCTGCACGGAAATTGAGGTAGAAGTTGGCATTCTGAAACTGTTGTGAATTTGGGGTTGAGGCATTAATTATTGCCTAAGCACAAATCCATACGACCTGGGTGTATCTTAGCTTATGTGGAAGTGTTCAAACACCATTTTGAATAAAAACCTCTTTCATATTTCCTTAGAGACGTGTCAATGTATGAAAGCCCCAAATTAGTGCAGGCATGTTGGTGCAAGCAGAGCTAGTGCAGGCACAACTGGTATAGGAACTGCTACTATAGGAATGCTAGCACCTGCCACAAAAGAGTCTGACATTAATGACATTTTCACATTAAATTAACAAAACAAGAAGAGTTCATAGATCAACAACTGTTAGCTCTAAATGCCTCTAAATGATGACTTGATAATGCTCACTATTAAAGATAAATTTCCCATTCCTGTCATTGATGAATTGTTGGATGAATTACATGGAGAAATTTACTTCACTAAGTTGGATCTTCATTTAGGATATCTTCAAATTAGAATGAATACTAAATACATTCTGAAAACAACATTCAAAACTCATGAGGGTCATTATGAATTTTTGGTCTTGCCTTTTGGCCTTACTAATTCGCCTTCCACATTTCAAGGTTTGATGAATTCCATTTTCAAACCCTTTCTTAGAAAAACTGTTTTATTATTTTTTGATGATATACTGATATACAACAAGTCCTAGAAGGATCATGTTCAACATTTGATAGGGTGCTCAAACTATTGGAGGACAAACAATTATATGCAAAGCCCTCCAAATGTTTCTTTGGAGTATAGGAGGTGGAATATTTGGGTCATATTGTATCTCATGAGGGTGTTAAGGTAAACCCTAAAAGTATTAAATCCATTAAGGAATGGAAAATCCCCACAAGCATAAAGCATCTTCGAGGATTTCTTGGGTTGAAAAGGTATTATCGCAAGTTTGTTAAGAATTATGGGAGAATAACATCACCTCTAACAACATTACTAAAGAAAGATGCATTTTCTTGGACTCTAGAAGAAACTAAGGCCTTTGAACATCTTAAAGAGGAAGTGTGCCAAGCATCGGTATTAGCTATGCCAGACTTCACAAAAGCCTTTATTGTGGAGTATGATGCTTTAAGAAATGGAGTTGGTGCTATTTTAATGCAAGAAGGAATACCCTTTGCTTTTGAAAGTCATCCAATCAAAGGAAAGTATTTACACAAACCTATTTATGGGAAGGAAATGTTGGTAATACTATATGCACTAAAGCAATGATGACCTTACCTAATAGGAAGACACTTCAAGGTAGAAACGGATCATGATAGTTTTAAATAATTCTTGGAACAAATATTAATTTCAGAAGAGCAACAAAAATGGGTTACAAAAATGGGTTACAAAAATGTTGGATTATGACTTTGAAATCATTTACAAAAAGGGGAAGAAAAATGTTGTTGCAGATGCACTCTCAAGAAAGGATGAGGATGTGGAAGCATTTCTTTGTGCCAATTTTATTATCTAACCTGATTGGATAACCAAAGCAAGGGATGAATAAAAGAATGATGAAGATGTGTGGTCATTCATTCAAAAGTTACAGAAATATCCCAGTACACCTGATACATTTAGCTGGAAAAAGGATTCATTATGGTACAAATATCGCTTATATGTCTGTAATAATTCCCAATTCAAGAAAAACATTCTTTTGGAATTGCACACCTCCCCTTTAGGAGGGCACTCCGATTTTTAAAAAGTTACCACAAGGTTAAGAAGGATTTTTTTGGGATGGCCTTAAATATGATATTTAGAAGATTGTGGAAAAATGTTTGGTTTGCCAACAAAATAAAGTTGAGACAATTTAAACCCCAGGACTATTACAACCTTTATTCATTCCAAATCAACATTGGGAGGAGGTCCGAATGGATTTTATCACAGGTTTAACCAAGTCTAAAGGAAATAATGTCATCATGGTGGTAGATGATAATCTTACCAAGTTGTTGAGGGTCAAAAATGTCTACCTCGACATTGGGGGATAACCACCCATTCCAGACCTTAAAGCAGCTCCTTTTCCGTTTGGAGTAGTGGCTCCAACTGGTTTAACTAGGTCTAGTTACCTTCTCCCTATTGCCATTGGTTTATGATGTATCTTTCACTACCAATAGACAGGGATATTAGATCACTTCTTCTTGTTGATCAGGCAAGAGAATGACCCCTAAGCTAATTTGGGTTCACCCAAGCCATAACTAAAGTTTTTCCTTTTTGAGAAGAGGACAGAAAATAATGTAGAACTTAATCTAAACGCAAGCTTATTCTATAATGCAAGCAAAAGAAACTATCTTAATCCTATCTCAATTAGGCAGATATAGATCTAACCCAACTAAGAGCAAGATAATTAAATGATAAGGATTTAAATATCTTTGGCTTTTAGTTAATGTCAAGCTAACAAAGTAGTTCAATTAACTAACATTTGTAAATACCAAAACACATCCTATGGAGACCTCTTAACTGAAATAATAAACCAACAATATTCAAGGAAGTAATTCACAAAAATGATATTGATTATCAAATTAGTAAATCCAATCATTAAACAATAATATGCAGAAATAATTCACAACACATTACTATTTAATAAATCAGTTTTATAAGATAAATTTCTAAGTAAATAGTTACTAAGAAATTAGAATTTAATCCATAAGAACAGAGATACATAATAACAATATTGAGACAAATTACTCAAATCAACACAAGTGCACAAACCTAAATAAAATGACACATTCTTGTTATCATAAAAATGAAACTGATATTTGAAACAATAGTATTTGAAATACCAATTTATTGCATCCATTTCTCTGAACTTGGTCTCCAACAGTCCTTTACATTGCTTGAACTTTTGCTTTCAAAACTAGAGCCACAATAGTGCAAACTCTACCCCTCATACATAATTTAAGATACAAAGGAAAAATTCTCACTAATCCTCAGATCTAAGATTTTCTCTCCTCCCTCCTACAACTCTAAATTCTTATTACAAAAGAGTTTTTAGAAGTATAAAATTGCATAGGAGAGCAACCCTTCATTACATTCTACAATCTTCCATTTATAATATTTCCAAAAGTATTTTGAGAGGAGAGTTTGTTGATGAAAAATCTGCCCAATTCAATTTTATTTGCTTCAAAATTCCAATCTTTAATTGTTGGAGCATCATCATTGATTGAGATCCTTTTCTCCATATCTCTTCAACTGTTTTCCTACAAAAAGAAATCAAAATGAATTAAGATGCAACCATAAAATGAAAATATCATTTCTGGCATTAAAACAAATCCAATCAAATTCAATTTAAATAAATAATTCAAAATAAAATATAAGCTCTCTATTGATACTTGGGATGGTTTAATTGACCAAGGATATCATTGACGAATGGATCTGCATTTTGAAGAGGCTTGGACAAATGAAAATGTAGAAATAAAACTTAGAAGATTGATTTTGTTTTGAAAATTCAGAGCTTGATCTTTTGCCTGATTTTCAACCTAATAAATGACCAAATCTGTTAGTGAAACCTCCTCAGAAATGTTCTCCTTGCTTTGATCTTTCGAATGAGCCGTCCTAGGCCTCATTTGGCAAAGTAAAACTTAATTTATGAGCCTCCAAAGTTGATGAGTCAAATCTGGCACAATTCTGGAATTTCTGTTGCTAGGCTAAAAAATCATATTTTTAATTAAAAATTTAATCCTAAATTGAATTCTAATTATCTAATAATTAATTCTAATTAATTCTAAACTAATTATCTAATAAAATATTATTAATTAATCTTAATCTAACTAATTAATATAATTAACTTGTTGAATTGAGGCTTCTGTGATCCATATCAAGTTTAAGAGAAATTCTTCGGCGTAAATCACAAGATAAATCATTTGTCAACGCGTTTCGAACCAACAAGTGTGGTTCATCGTTAGGACAAGTTGAAGAAACAGATCCAGCTTAGCATGTTAAATAGTCTGAGCAGAGACTCCGATGGCTATCTTGACTAACAGCTAATTTTGACTTTAGGACTAGAGTCAAGATTTAATGGAAATCAGCTAAATTATGTGAATATATAATA
>APFE031745804.1:0-59553 GCA_000404065.3 Pinus taeda
GCAGGTTGATTGGCCATAATTTGAGTCGAAGATTGGGAAGATGGGAAGGTCAGTCCAAAAGTAGGTATAGATGGCGAAGAACTTGCTATTGGGTTAGTACTACTAGTATCAGTACTAGTTGGAGAAGTGGATAGTTGAGAAGAAGTGGATTGAGTAGAAATGAATGGAGAAGTGAATGGATGGAAGGGTGATGTGATCTCGCTAGTATCTGATTCATATCTTGACGTGATAACTTTCCTACGTCATGGAGGGATGGGAAACTCAAAAGGAGTTACTCCAAGCCTTTCACTTTGCAATCTAGTTAATACACCAGTTTCTCGTAATAAGGAAGTGTTGTGGTAAAACACGCCACCCCCCCCCATTTTTGATTTGTTCATTTCAAATAATGGGGACCTTTTCTATAAAATTTTGGCTAAACACTTTTTAGGATTTTTAGTTAGTTGATTATCCTACGTTTTTGTTAATTTTTCATTTTCTTTGGATTCTTGTTTTGATTGCTTTGTTAAAATCGAATTTTTATAAGCTTCCCATTGACGCTTGTTTCGCCTCATTTGATCAACTAGTTTGAAAGTGGTACTCTTTTGAAGTCTCGTCATTTATCTAGCCTGGATTAAAAATGCATAAAATGTACAATATTGCATTTCGTAAATAAATTAGTTCAATAACACATTTATTTCAAATATTAACCCTTAGTTAGTTATTACTAACATTTTTCATTTTTTTACTTATACAGCCAAATTATGAAGCATCGCGATTTTAGTAATTTACTCCAATTTTCAAATAAATTATTAATCTCTTAAAAACTTAAAATGTCAAAGTGGTTGTAGTTTAGAAAATTTCATAACTTAAATAAACCTCATCAAATAAAACCAAAAAATAAAAAATTGATATTTAATATTAATTTAAATTATTAATTAATTATTTATAAAATTAATAAAATTAATTTAAATTAAAATAATTATAATAGATTATAAATAAAAGGTTTTTCGGATCGCAAAAAATCGCATATGCGAGGTATTAAAATCGATTGCATTTTCTAAAACCAAATAGCCCTCATACTGATGGCACATAAGAGCGATGAAAGGCCTCAAGCATTACATAGTGTTATAATTATGGTTGTTTCTAAAAGGGCACCATACGTGAGTGAAATAGGAGCGTAGTTAGCTTTAATTAATAACCAAATTAATATTAATTTTTATTAATTTAACATTAAATTTGAATTAATTAAATTAAATTAATACGTACTATAATTAATATTAAATTGGAAATATTTATATATTTAAGTAAGTTAATTATATTATAATTAGTTAGATTATATATTAATAATAAATAGTTTATTCTGTAAAATGATAGTTTAATATTCATAAATTAATAATAATTTAGAATTATTATAATAATTAGAATTCTAATTTTTATGATTATTTTCTATTAAAATTGTAATTTTTAGCTAAGCAACAGAAATTCCATAATTGTGTCAGTTTTGACTCATCAACTTTGAAGGCTCATAGATTGAGTTATACTTGGCCAAATGAGGCCCAGGACGGCTCATTGGAAAGATAAAATCAAGAAGAACATTTCTGAGGAGGTTTCACTAATAGATTTAGTCATTTATTGGGTCAAAAATCAGGCATAAGATCAAGCTCCGAATTTTGAAAACAAAATCAATTTTCTGAGTTTTATTTTCTTCATTTTCATTTGCCCAAGCCTCTTATAATTCCATATTCGCTCATCAATAATATCCTTGGCCAATTAAATCATTCAAAGCTTCAATAGATATCTTATATTTTATTTTCAATTATTTATTTAAATTGAATTTGATTGGAATTATTTTAATGCCAGAAATGATATTTTTATTTTATTGTTACATCTTAATTTATCTTGATTTCTTTTTGCAAGAAAATAGTAGAAGGGATATGGAGAAAAAGATCTCAACCAATGAGAAAGCTCCAACAATTAAAAAATTGAAATTTTGAGCAAATAAAAGTGATTGGGCAGATTTTCTTCAACAAACTTTCATCTCAAGAATTCCTTTGCAAATATTATAAATAACAGATTGCAGAATGCAATAGAGGCTGCTCTCCTCTACAATTCTAAAAGCACTGTTGTAATAAGGATTTGGAGTTGTAGGTGGGAGGAGTGGAATCTCAGATTTGGAGATTATTGAGGTTTTTCTTCTACATTCTGAGTTATGTATAATTGACAGAGTTTGCACTATTGTAGCTCTGGTTTTGAAAGCAGAAGCTCAAGCATTGTAAAGGAATATTAGAGACTGGAGCTGAAGAAATGGATTTAATAAACTGGTATTTCGAATACTATTGTTTTAAATATTAGTTTCATTTATAATAACAAGAATTGTGTCAATTTACTTACATATTTGTGCACTTTTGTCGGTATGGGTAATTTGCCTCTATTTTATGTTGTTATTTATCTCTTCTCTCATGCGTTGAATTCTAATTTCTGACTAAATATTTACTCATAAATCTGTGTTTTAATGTTGGATGAATAAATAGTGATATGTTGTGAACTCCTTCCGCATATTATTGTTTAATAATTCAAATTACTAATTAAATGATCAAGATTATTCTGAGAACTTCTTCCTGAGTGGATGTGTTTTGCTATCCATAATGTCAATTAATTGAACTATTTCATTAACATGATATTCATTATAAACAAGACATATTTCAATCCCAATATTATAAATACCTGCTTTTAGTTGGGTTAGATCTATATCTTCCTAATTGAGATAGGATTAAGATAGTTTCTTTTGCTTGCATCTTAGAACAAGTTTGCATTTAGATTAAGTTCTACATTCTTTTAAGTCCTCTTCCCAAAGAAGCAAACTTTAGTAGTGGATTGGTTGAGCCCTAAATCAGCTTAAGGATCACTTTCTTACCTGATCAGCAAGAAGGTTGATCTGATATCTCTTTTCCATTGGTGAATGAAAGTCATATTTTAAAGCCATTGAAGATTGAGAGAAGGTAACTAGACCTAGTTGAACCAGTCAGAACCAACATTCCAAACGGAAAAGGAGCTGCTTTACGGTCTGGACTGGGTGGTCATCCCCCATGTTGTTGTAGCCATTTTCGAGGCTTCAACATTTTGGCGCTAGAAGGAGGGCCTGAAACTTGTTGTCTGTTGGAGTCTTTTCAATTTCAACATTTTATTTAATCATGATGACTCCTCTTAAACTTACAATTTGGAGTTGTATCCATGGACGTGCATCTTCTAATACTCCACCCAAAGTGGTAAGACTCTTGTCTCAAGTAAAATTCAATGGTAAGAAAAAGTATTCTACTTTTAATCATGTCCTTCAATTTATTCAAAATGTTTCAAATTATGATTTTCAAGGAATTGATGAAGGCATTTTATGCAGAATTTTTACTCTCACATTTGCGGCAGAAGCCAGAAACTGGTGTAGAACTCTTTTGGTTGCCTCAATTCACAACTGGGATCAATTTGTTACAATTTTCATTTGTAGATTTGACAGTTATAATTATGATCAGGTATATGATGAAATTGAATATCTATGAAAAGAAAATGAGTCTGCTAGAGATTTTAATATTCGATTTCACTTGAATTGTTTAAAATTTAATGTCAAAGATAAACCTATGAAAGAAGAATCACTAGATTTGTTTGAATATATTTGTTCTCTTCCTTCCATTCCTAATCCATATGAAATTAGTTCAACTTTGTTCCATCCCCTTCCAACATAAATGAAAATTCCAATTTTGATGTGCAAATAAATTGTGATGAAGTAGTTTCACAAAGCTTGGAAAATATTTCTAATCAAATGCAAAAAGTCAACAACAACAATTTTGGAGAAAGAGTTGTCTTGAAATCTGAAAGCTACTTTGAGGTAAATTCAGAAAATCAAATTGGAAATCAGCAAGTGCAAGTAGTAATCAAAGTAAATAATAAAATGCAAACTGTTGTACAAATTTATGAATTTTTCCATGATGAATAAATGCCGAAATCAGAGCAGCAAAACAGTCTTCTTCGGGAAAGCATAAGCACACAAAGGAATGATTTAGAATCTGAAATTTACAATGAGCATAATGTACAAGAATTCTCAAACAGAGACATTTTTAAATACATTATTTCGTATTCACATTTTTCACTTTATCCTGATATTTTTAATGATGGTAATTTTTTCCCTCTTGGTATTAATGATATTTCATAAATTAAAATGATGATTAAAATGAATTACCAATAAATTTTTATCAAGATAGAGAAACAATAATTGATCATTCTTTTGATATTAATGAACATGAAATTTTTATTCCTCCTTGTTTTGATATATTGGATGAGATCGATGGGAATTCTAGAAAATTTTGTGAAGACATTTATGATAATTACTCTGACATTGAGGATGTTGATTTCTATTCTTCTCAAGAGAATCCTCATGATAAAATTCAAATAACTTCTGAGAATGAGGAACCTTTCAATTTAGAAATTATTCCAACTAATCCTCATTCTAAAATAAAAAATTATCTTCATGATTTCACTATTCAAGAAAACATTCCAATTTATGATTCATATCATGATCAAGCTTTCATTCTTTTTCATCATCATAATTCTCTTTCTAATTCACAAGTTGGAATTCTAAATCACTCAAATTCCATAATTCTGGCCAATCCTTGTGAAAAAAAAAAATCATTTCAAAACAATCCCAATTGTGTTGTAATATTAGTTGTAACAATATGACTTTCATTTTATTTTTGTTTCTTCACTTCTTTTGTTTAAAATCATATTTTATTTCTAATTTTATTTTTCAGATTTTTGATACTTTACGCTGGCATATTGAACACTTTACTATCAAACATTCAATTAATGCATTGCCCTGTTGGAAAATTGAAGTTTTATATTATAATCAAGAGCATCAAAAGCTATTTCAATTTCAATTTCAATCAATGCTAATGTTTTATCAAAAGCTTTTATCTTCTCAAAGGCAATATCAACAAGAGAATGCATTTTTAGAAATATGCTACCAATCCAATTTAATTAATAATTTTCCATTTCATTTGAAATATTTCCATCCATTTTTCATTAATTCATTTGAAAAATATTTGGAAATTTTTCCTTCATGGAAGATTGTCAATACTTTAACATTTACACATAACACTAATAGTTTCTTCCAGACATTTGAATGTAAAATTTCATATCCACAATTTGTCCTTTCATCTCCTCTTTTGAACATTTCCCAGTCATTAATAAAAATCCATCAAGATTTCTATGATCCAATAAGTATTCAATTGGAAAGGAAATTTCAAGAGAAAGAGATTTTAATTAAGTTGCTAACAATAACTATGCATTCTATTTACAAATTTATCTTCCTTAGTTTAGTTAGATTTGTATTTTTATTACTAACAATTTTTTTTTTTTGTAAGTCAGAGTATTATATTATATAACAAAATAAAGTACAAAACATCTGCCGTGGCAGATCGTGAGCAGGGAAGAGCTAACCACCATGACTAAATTGCCTGAAGCACACCACGCAGGGCAGCTCTGGCTGATCTTATTCTTAAACTTCGAAACTGCCGAGACATTACAGACCGAGACATTGACAGAGGTATTCCAAGAAAAGGCCAAAAAGGACCGAGAACACATAGAAAGGGCCACAAAAGAGAAGAAGAAACAGGAGCCAAGATTAGATGAACTTGCCCATCTAACCGATGATGTCCAGGCCCATCTGTGTGAAATGGGTGTCCACCCTTGCTTGCATTGCTGCCATCGAATTTTCACCCTGCACAGTCGCAGTGGTGGGCTGAGGGGTACCAGGGCCATGGTTGATAGTATCTTTCAGCAGCTGAATTAACAGAGTAAGCTTTCAGTCGACGATATGAATGGCATCCTGCACCTTGGTAATGCGGTTGTCCATCGAATTGTTGTAGTCGAGGATCTTGGCCATCTGTGCTTCCATCAGGTTCACTTCGGTAACCACGTTCTACCTCTCCCTTTCAACTGACTCCACCGCTTTGGCAATGAGCGTTTTTGTGCGCCAACTCTCCGCTTTGGTCCTCACAAACTGAGTGGCCCTCTTAGAAGGGGTGCCCGGATCTTTCATCCAGTCTACTTCCGCAGCAATATCCTCCTCCGTGCGTCCTTTCTCTTCCTGCTTGACCTTGGCTTCCAGCTCCTCCATCTTGCGCTTGTGCTTGGCAGTAGCTCGGGTTTCATACCCTCTCTGCGCCTCAGAGAGGCCCTGATTAGCTGCAGCGCAACGACTGCCACCCGCGTCCATGATTGTCTCTCTATACTTTCTCCCATTGCAGCAATTATCGATTACAAACTTGTTCTTTACCCTTTCTGGATAGGTTGTGGGAAAAACAGGGGCTACAATTCTTATTTTATAGCTGCTCCGAATTTGAAAACGCCTGAGGATGGCCTTTGTCACGCTCAAGATTGGGGTACAGATGCCATAAATAGGAGTTAGGTTCGCACAGGCGAGGCCGTTGCAGGCTAAATCATAGAGGGAGTGGCTGCTCATGACTTGATTAACTTTATGCCAAGTGTGCTGTACGGTAGATCGATTGTTACAGTTATTGGATGTGGCGGATGTGCTTTGTTTTTCAGCATGATGGTCCCTCCTGTGCTGAGCTTCGATCCACTCTACTTCTTTATGGGTTGACATAAATGCTGTAGGTGCCTTGCCATGCGAGTACCTGCCAAATGTTCTGATTTGGACATTGCTGATGTAGTTGGTTCGATAAATCGATCTGTAATGATCGATCTTTGTGCTGGCATGTCACCGCCGGGAAATCCCCTGTCCTAGTCGTCCTGTCATTCCATTGCTGTGGTGATGATTACTGTTGATGCCGATACTCTCCCCATTTCGGTGCCTGATCCTAGAGCCGTTACCCCTTAGGATGAATCGGCTTGGATAGAGTCCTTCTCTGCCAGCTGTGCACATGTTACCTTGAGGATTGGGCAGGTCACGTCCTGCCAATAGCTGTTCGTGATGAGGTGCAGTGTGTCAGCACCGTGGTTTGCCAAGAAGTCAGCCAAACCATTTGCCTTTCTTCTGACTGATTGAAAGACAATGCCTCTCAGATCTGCTAACAATTCCGCTATACTCTCAGTGGCCTTAGCCAGTCTCTAATGTTTGGTTACTTTACTGGTGTGTGTTCCTGCTTGAAGGCGTTTTGCCGCAGAGATTGCCAAGGAAGAGTCCCCCTCCACTATGATATTTCCTTGTCTAAAGGATCTGAGAATCTTTAGGCCTTGCTCCAGCGCGACGAATTCGGCTTCATTGTTCGTGCATTCCCCCAACGACCTGCAATAAATGTGGATAATATCTCCCTTATGATTTCTGATGGCGCCTCGGATTCCTGCTATACCTGAGTTACCCCTTGAAGCTCCATCAAAATTCAATTTGAGGCAGTCTTCCGGTGGCTGTTGCCAACTGTGAAGTTGTGAAGAGGGATGAGCTCTGTTTCCCCCGGAAGGAGAATTGCTAGAGGCTTCCAGTTGAAATTTCTTTAAAATGCGTAAGTCCTGTCCCGTAGGTTTATCATTTGAATCAATTTTGCATTTTGCTTGTACCAGTTGTTTGATATTGATAATTATGGATTCTTTTGCACAATCAATGTTACGGATCTCTTCTGTGAAGATTCGTCGATTCCTCTCTTTCCATATTGTCCATGTTATGAATCCCGGGGTGCATTTCCATACGCTGTCCACTCTGTTAACCCTAGAGAAATTCCTTCTCCAGTTGGTTATAGAACCTTGAATGGAGTCCCTGTTCCGATCTGAATCTTCCAGTATTGCTTCCATCCATAGCCAAAGTTGGGACGCCCACTCACAGGAGTTGAAAAGGTGATTCATCGTTTCCTCCTCCTGCAGGCACATAGGGCATCTCGAAGGTCCCTGAAATCCTTTTCTCAGAAGGTTCTCCCAAGTTAGAGTTTTCTTCTGCATAAGAAGCCATAGAAAAGTTCTTATTTTCGGCCATTGAAAATTGTCCCAGACTTTGTCGGCCCAGGGCACAGTGTCGGGCTGTTCTTCTCTTTCTATGATGCTCCTTGCTTCTTTAAGCGAGAACTCCCCATTACCTTTCGGTTCCCATCTGAGCTTGTCATTTTCAGCATTTATTCTAATCTTTCTTTTGAGGATTTGTTGGTTTAAAGCTTGGATGGCTTCTTGTGGTGCTTCGTTGTGGGCTAGGTTAAAAACTTTCCACTCTCTCCACTCCGAGTCTTCACTGGATGGGTCCCAATAATGGTTGACTCTGATATGGCCCTCAGTTTGGTTCATTAGCTTTAAAGGTTGGAGGATAGGGGTGTCTAATTTCGGGGATTGCTGCCAGGCATCCTCCCAGAAGAGAGCTTGAGTTCCATTCCTGATTTCCCAGAAGCTGTGATCCTGGACAATGCTTCTGTTGGTTGGCTTGAGGCCTACTCATAGGTTGGCTTGATGACTTGCTAGCTTATCTGCCTGCTAGTTTCAGAATAGCTGGTCAGCTTACTCGCTCACTTATTGGCAGTCCTATTTCTAAGGCATAGCTAGTTTGCGTGCTAGACAGATATTGAGGTGGCTTGCTTACAGGATTGTCTGACTGGCTTGCTTATTGACTTGCCTATAGAGAGTTGGTTGGTTAGCTAATTTGCTTGCTTGCTTGACTATTGAAAAGGTCAAGTGGACATGCTTTTCGGACTAACTATTTAGTTTAGTTGGCTTGTTAGCTATTTGACAGGTCCGACCGCCCTTGAGTGTAGTGAAGCAAGGAAAGGGAGTGCTCTCCCTCACCTAAGGGTGGGTTAGCGTTCAAACCCTCTCTTTTGACCCCCTTGCTTCTTTCTTCTGTCTATTTTTATTGAATTTAGATTATGAAAATAAGATATAGAGAAAACATTAAGTCTTTTTTCTCAATTTTGGTTATGGAAAAAAAGAATTTAAATTGTTGAATTTAGGCTTCCGTGATCCATATCAAGTATTATGAGACAAGTATTTCGTCGTAAATCACATGATAGGGCATTTGTCGACGTGTTTTGAACCAACCAGTGTGGTTCATCGTCAGGACAAGTTGAAGAATCAGATCTAGCTTGCATAGTAAATAGTCATAGCAGAACATCCAATGGCTATATTTCTTGACTAGGTAACGACTATATTGACCAACGGCTAACTTTGACTGAGAAATGGTTAGTTAGACTAGATTAAGAGCATGACCTTTATTTAATTAAATAAATTCAATTGATTATTAAACTGATAATTAATTATATTCTTATTAAAATAAAAATTAAAAAAACTATTTATAAACCTAATAAATATAAATACAATCTATAATATTTTATTTTAATCAATATAAAGAAAATAGCAAACCTAAAAACAAATTAATAACAATATAATATTTCCAAAGTAAATATTAAAAAGTTATATTTAATATATAATTTTCTTTTAATCAATATATTTAATATTAATTCAGTTATATAAATTAAATAACTTCTACTCAATTAAGAAATACAATTCCAAATATAAAAAAATAATCATGACAAATAATTTAGCAAGAATTCAAATTTTATTTTAAAAATACAAATAATAAAACATCTCCATTTATCAAATTTAATAACTAAAAATAATTTTATTATTATTACAATGTATATTTGTAAAATAACCCTAAAATATTATAATTTCTCGATAAGATAAAATTAATCATATTTGACCATGTCTCCCTTCTTGTTTTCCATATACATTTAATATAAAATACAAAGTACAACGAACATTTATTCATACATATACATTTGGAATGGTCATATATTAAATTTGATTGGTCATATAGCAAATGCGTGGAATCGTCATATATTAAATGTAAATGGTCATATATTTTTTAACTCACATACATATGGAAGGGGATTTAGGTCCGTTAATAAATGCGTATGATTTCATTGATTACACGAAAGAATTTTGATATATGACCCCTTTGCAAATTGTCCATTAACCGACATTGAAAGGTCCATCTCAATGGGACATTTAAAATGACTGCAATCAACTATTACTTTATGATGTGTTGGGTTTTGACACTCACATATCTTTGTCTTTAATTTGATTTTAAATTTTAAAAATATTTTGAAATTTGATTAGTAAAAATGAAATTTGTTAATTATTTTATTTGATTTATCTAATATTTTTTAGAATTTTAAAATATTTTTAATCTATAATTTAATGAAATAAATTAACTATAAAGAAAGTATCTCATTTATATATATATATATATATATATATATATATATATATATTTATATTATTCTAACTCTATCAACGAGAACTAAAGAATTGGGTTATTCAAATATATTAGCTAGGAAAATTAGATCTTTGTTTATAGCTAATAGTTTATGAGACTCAATTTATTCAAGCATATCAACTAGTACAAAATTATTATTTTTATGTGAATGGGGATGGCGTAAATAGTAAAGAATATATGTCTTAACAAAATTAAGGATGATTTATTTGATGAATTATAAATAAGATGCCACTTTTACTAAATTGGAAATGAAAGCAATCATCCTTACTTCACATTATAACCATTAATATCTCACTTTCCCAACAAACATGATTAATTAATAGAAGTCTTCTAACTCTCTGCATTTATAACAACTATGTTGTATAGGTATATAAAGATCCATTTATAAGATAATATAACCTTGTATAGTTCGTATTTATAGGAAACAACCATTAGTCTACAGAAACTTGGTATAGTTCATACTTCTAGGCAACGACCATTAGTCTACAATAGTCTGTAGATCAGCCTAAATGGGGTACGTCACATCCCTAACATAAAACTTAATATAATAAGGTGAAAGTAAATAAATTTTTTTACGATTGTAATATGTTTATACTATGTCAAAATATATACATATCGCATCAAATTCATTTAATACACATGTCACAATTGCAATGCAGGCTTCTGCTCCGAGTTTATAACTTAAATCTATTGACATACATAAAATTCAATATACATTAATGCAAATAATCATGATATAGTACAAAGCTAATGAATTGGAGTCCTAATTTGGCAAACGAGGCTACCCGTGAGTTGGCGGGAGCAAGGTTCTGGGCTCTTTGTTGTTACCACCTCGAGAGTATCCCTCCATCGACGGTCCTAAAAAACAATACACGATCCAACAGCGATGGGCGCATCCTTATCCTTTTGGTCCATTGTTTGAGGGTTGTTTTTAAGCATTTGCGTTCATTCTAGCAGAGACTCCTAGCTCCGACCCATAGCTCCAGTTCTCTCACAGGTTCATCTTCCTTACTCTAAAATTCATTTTCCAATACACAATTTTTCCCTTTATCTGTTCCTACCATGATTATGTTCACAGTTGCCAGGCATGCAGAGAAGGTTGTGATAAATTCTGCTTCAAGGAGGAGTCTTATGGTCACAACCCTAACTAGGTACATGGTTTCATGGTTTAGTTTTAAGTATCATATGTTACAGTGCTTGTTTGCTACCACATTGCTAATAATGTTGTTGTGTTTTGCCATGTTATGTCAGGGTTCTCATTCTACTCGAATATGAATGCTCGAAAGCAAAGCTCCCCTTCGAAGTCTGGTCCTGGGGTCATGGTTCTGTTCCTTTCCCGGCCTCCGTGTAATGTGGATTACCATGTTCTAAATTTTTTTGGGTTATGGGTCTTCGTACCATTACGATATTGTACTCATAATGGATCTAAGTTCATAGTTGAAGTAAATCTTCCTTTCCTTTCAACTGTATTAGGTTTTTGGGGTTAAACCCTCTTAGCTTCAAGTCATGGGTTTCCATGCCCATCATTTTTGATTTTGGGTGTGTAATTTAATTTTGAGTTGTAATTTTTTTTTTGATACAAGCAGAACCGAACCACTCTATTATCGTTTATGAGTGGTGAATATTTTTTTATATTGAATTTCCTTCCTATTTAAAGACTTTGTCTTAAGGGTTTAAGAAAGAATGTTTTTGTTTATGATATTTAGGCAAGTAAGTGGCTAGATTTGTAATGGACAAATTTTACATAAGGTATCAGCCTAATCATTACAGAGATCTTTTTGGCTCAAATTTACCATTTTTCCAGCTATATATATATATATTATATAATATATATAAAAGATAGTGGTAATAATATTTTTAATTAGACATAATATACATACTATTTGTTTGGGTTATACACTATATATATACTAATATATATCACATAAGTGTTCAGAGTATATCACTTAGATTTACAGTTTCTCTTCCTGCGGTTTTCTTCTCGGAAAGTGCAATTCCTCTCTTTCTTTTTCATTTGCTTTAATATATATTCTAGTTTATTCACAATAAGGGAGGGTAAGGGAATTCAACCCTTGTCCCTGAGCTGGGTAATTTCTGTTTTACGACAATATCTTTCTTGTTGGGGGTTTAATGTTTCTAGGTTCGACATTTCTTAAATTTTTAGTTAGAAGGTGTTTTCTTATGTAATGTTTATGTTCTTACTACATTATTTAACTCCTTTCTATCTCAAATATATTAAAGGACATGTTTGGCCTTTATTTTTCAGTGCTTGATTTCTCTAGCAACATAGGGCCAAGTATAGAATGATTTAATTCATTTGTTCAGAAGTAGATGTCTGATAGTACTGTTACCTAATTAATTTTTGTTCTGGATTTGTAATTCCTCGGGCTAGAGAGTCACTATATAGTTATGAAATAGTTCTTATAACCCATTTTTTTGTTTCTCTGCTTTCCTAGAGGTTTTCCCTCTTGTAATCCTAGAGGAGGAATTTCTTCCTAAGAACTTTGTGTTTACCTAATCATCGAAGCATACACAGTTATTCTTATGATTTGTAGATTATAAGTCTCTTTTAGTAAGCCCATACTTAAACTGGTTTAGTGTACCTTTATTAAATAGTACTTTCCTATTTTAAGATAGCAATTACTCAATAACTTAAATACTATTGTCTTGCAAAAATACATTTGATCAACAACATACATATTTCCTATTTTCAGCAGATCATTCGTCCTTCAGAAAGTGATAAATACTTATATGGATTTAGTCATTGTCAACTATTTGGAACAAACCAACTATATGCTGCCGAACTTACCTCCCAATCTTAAGACCCGCTTCCAAGCTTGAGTCTCTACCCGAGCTGTTGCTCACATGCAGTAAGACTAGCAGTTCCTTTGCCACAACTATCTGGTCTTAACTAGACATAGCTTATAAACCTTGTCTGACATATCAGCATGGAGGCCTTTTTCTTATGTTAACCTTTTTTTTTTGTCTCAGCTTCTCATACCCTCTTGATTCTTTCCTTGAGAATAAATCTTCAAGGAATTAGTTAGGGATAGGTAACCACATTCCCTAACTACCTGACATGTGAGAATTACACGTTTGTCATCAAAACATTTGCCTTAAGCATAATTAATCAAAATAATAAATGTATAAACTTTAATAGTAATATCTAGTTTTTTTAACTGCAGTAATTAAATATTTACAATTACTGGGGACATCACATCTTCCTCCCCTAAGATTAAACATTTCCCTGATGTTTCTCTACCTCAAATAGATCTGGGCAAGTCTCCCTCATAACTTGTTCATCCTCCTAGGTGGCCTCCTCTGGGCCAAAGTGCTCCCATTGCACTTTAAAATGGGTGATAACTCTTTTCTACGGCATGAATTCTCTCTGATTGAGTATAACTAGGGGTTCGACCGAGAATTTTCCTTCCAGTTTGACCTATGCAAACAATAACATTTGGTCCGTTCTTTTCTTGTGACAATTTTTCTTGGAAAATTTTATTTAATAAATAATTACATGTATATCTTGCCAATTGATTATGTGTTTGTGTCATATATATATTGTTCAACATAGAAACATGGAAAATATTGTGCACACATATGTGGCTGGGTAAAGCAAGCTGGTAGGCCAACGGTCTGACTTGAGCCAAAATTTGGAAAAGACCGCAGAATCGGGGTGTTAATTTAGCACATATGCTCCATTGCAATGTACTCTTCTTAGCTCGTACATGAACATAAACATGATCTCCAACTTGAAATTCCCGGAAACTTCTCTTTCAATCAACAAAATTCTTTTGTCAGTCCTGAGTGACCTTTAGATTGGAAGATACTTTTGTAACCATATCCTCCATTTCCTTTAACATGGTTGGTCCTAGCATCAATTTATCCTCTGGGCTACCCCAACTCAAGGGTGTCCTACACTTGCATCCATATAATACTTCAAATGGACTCATTTCTAGAGATGTATGGTAACCGTTGTTGTAAGAAAATTCTACCAAATGTATATAATCCTCCCATTTATAAGGTTGTTGCATTACGTAAGTTCAAAACATATCTTCTACTATTTGATTTACTCGCTCGGTCTACCCATCCGTTTGAGGGCGGTAAGCAGTACTGAAATATAGTTGTGTACCTAAACCTTCAAATAAGGCCTTCTAGTTGATCTAAATTTTACATCGCAGTTAGAAATTATAATCTTTGGTAATCCATGTAATCTAAAAATGGTTTGCATGAATATGTTAGCAATTTCTACAACTTTGTAAGTCGACTGTACTGGTATAAAATGAGCATATTTTCTCAACTTATCTACTACCACCATTATTGAATCATTCTTCTTTTTAGAATTAGGTAATCTTGATATAAAATAGATGGAAATGGTTTCCCACTTCCATTCCGGAATAGGAAACGGGTGGAGTAATATGGTTGGATGACGATGTTCCGCTTTCACTTGCTAACATTCCAGATAGTGAGCCAAATACTTAGGTACCTCCTACTTCATACTGAGCCAGAAATATTCCTTTCTAAGTGTAGCAATTAAATTTTGGTATTCAGGGTGCCCTGCATACAAAATTCTATGATATTCATCTAAAATAAAATTTAAAACATTTTTCTAGTTAGGTACATACATTCTCCCTCTATAAATCAGTATACCTTCTTGATTTATCTCATATCCGAACTATTGTTCATTGCTTCTTAAAAAAATTTCTTGCTGCCATAAAAATTTATATTTTGGATCCTACATTGTTGCCTCTTTAATCTTCTCATTAAATGTAGTTCACAATTCACTGAAAGAGACCTCATATATATAGTTTACTTTCTGACTTAAGGCATTCGCGACTCGGTTCCCCTTTTCTTTGAAGTGTTTTATTTCAAAATCAAATTCACTTAGGAAGTTGAGCAACGAGCTTGCATAACATTCAGAGTGGGATGATTAAAATAGTTATTTAAACTATGATGATCAATCATTAATAGAAATTTCTTACCCATCAAGTAATGTTGCCACATTTTTAATGCATGAATGATTGTTGTTAGCTCTAAGTCATAGGCTAAATATTTTTTCTCATGCTCCTTAAGATTCCTAGACTCATGGGCAATAACTCTTCCCTCCTGCATTAGTACACCACCTACTCCTTCCTTGTTGGCATCCAGACATTCTACATAATGTTTATTCGGATATGGAATTATCAAACTAGGCACGGTGGTGAGTAAATGTTTAAGCTGATCAAAACTCCTTTGACAATCCATGGTCCACTTAAAATTTTTTCATTTCTTTTGCAGACAAGCAATAGGATAGGGCACCCTGGAAAATCCTTCCACAAATCACCTATAGTATTTAGTTAGGCCCATAAATGATCTTATATCAGCCACATCTTTTGGCACTGGCCACTCCATTATAGTTTTTATTTTCTCTGGGTCCACAACAATTCCTTCCCTAGTAATGACATGTCCTAGGTACTGAATTTGTTCTTTAAAGAAATCACATTTGTTGTGCTTGGCATACAGTTGAAGTTCTCTTAAAACTTGCAGAAAAAATCTGAGATGTTCTTTAGGTTATTCTATATTCAAAGGGTAAATCAATATATCATTGATAAAAGTCAACACAAATTTATCCAAACACTAAAGGGATATACTATGCATGAGGCACGTGAAGGTCACGAGAGTGTTAGTTAGCCCGAATGGCAACACTACGAACTCATAATGCACATAACGAGTTCTAAAGAATGTCTTTGCTATATCTTCTTCCTTTATTTTAATATGATGGTAACTAGAATGAAGGTCGATCTTTGAAAACACTGTCTCACATTTCACCTCATCAAACAATTCATCTATACGAGGTAAAGGGTATTTATTCTTGATGGTTGGTTTATTTAACTGATGGTAATCCATGAACATTCGCAAGGTTCCATCCTTCTTCTCAATGAAAAGCATCGGAGCTCCCCAAGGTGATACACTTGGGTAGATATATTTTTTATCAAGCAGTTCTTGTAGCTGAATTTTTAATTCTGTTAGCTCTGGAATACTCATGGACATGGTAAATTTTAGGGGCAAAATTTAGCCCAAGGATGAAATTTAAGGGGTTTTTCATTTTAGAGGGGAGAAATTTTTATAAAACACCCATTTCATATATTTACCCCAACTTTTACTTAAAAAATAATTATTTTTTTCATTTTAGCCCAAAAAAAAGGGGCAGATAAACTATGAAAAGACTCATTTGACTCAACTCGCTTGGTTTGTGAGGTTATATTCCATTACAATCACCTGATTTTCTGCTTTGCAATGTTAAATTCATTTGCAATCACTGATTTTTTCGTTTGGGAGGTTGTTTGGGAGGTTGTATTTTGTCCCAATAAATAAAAATATAAATAAAGAAGAGGTATGGTAAATAAATAAAACCTCTTTTTATACTTACTCCAAAGGTATGGTAAATAAATAAAAATATAAATAAACTAGAGGTATGGTAAATAAATAAAACCTCTTTTTTATATTTAGTCCATAACCTTCTTTTTATTTAAGAAGGCTTAAAATAGAGGCTTTATTTAAGTGAATCATATGGGCCAAATACCATAATTATAAAAGAAGTATGATAAATTAATAAAAAAATACATAAATGAGAGGTATGGTAAATAAATAAAACCTCTTTTTATACTTACTCCAAAGGTATGGTAAATAAATAAAAATATAAATAAAGTGGAGCTATGGTACATAAATAAAACCTCTTTTTATATTTAGTCCATAACCCTCTTTCTATTTAAGAAGGCTCAAAAAAGAGGTTTTATTTAAGTGAATCCTATGGGCGAAATACAATATTTATAAAAGAGGTATGGTAAATTAATAAAAATATAAATAAACTAGAGGTATGGTAAATAAATAAAGCATTTTTTATATTTACTCCATAAGTCACCTTATATTTACGAACACGTAAGGGTGTAAATAAATAAAAATATAAATAAAGTGGAGGTATGGAAAATAAATAGAACATCTTTTTATACTTACTCCAAAGGTATGGTAAATAAATAAAAATAAAAATAAACTAGAGGTATGGTAAATAAATAAAACCTCTTTGTATATTTAGTAAGGCCAAAAAAAGAGGTTTTATTTAAGTGAAACTTATGGGCCAAATACCATATTTATAAAGGAGGTATGGTAAATTAATAAAAATATAAATAAACGAGAGGTATGGCAAATAAATAAAACATTTTTTTTATATTTACTCCATAAGTCACCTTATATTTACGAATACTAAAAAAATGGTGTATATTTAGGTGAAGCCTATGGGCCAAATTATTATTAATACCATGCAAAAAAAACATTATTAACCTTGATATTAGTATTAATAAAAATAAATATTGCACATGGTATTGACCCATGGTATTAACGTGGAATGGAGCCTATTTAAAGGGGGAATTAAACCAGCATAGATCCATCTTTACTCTGGATCTACTAAGTGCCGAAAGGGATCAAATATCTTGATATGCAAACTAGCATCGAGTGAAACAATATTTGATCCCTCTCGAGGCTTGGTAGATCAAGAGTAAAAATGGATCTTGTAATTTAATGTCACTTAAACATTTTAGCTTGGTTAAAAAAAAATAAAAAAATTATTAATTTTATTAATTTTTATAAATCACTAACAGTAGTTTTAAGCTCCACGTTTATGATTAATTTTAAGCTCCGCATTTATGATAACCCATGGTATTGACCCATGGTAATACCATGGTATTCATGTGAGCATAGACTATTTAAAGGGGAAATTCTATTAACTTAGATCCATCTTAATTCCGGGTCCACCAAGTGCTGAGAGGGATAAATAGATTTCATCCCTCTAAGAGTGGTAGATGTGGAGTTAAGATGGATATAGGTTGGTTTTTATGATAATGAAGATATTAAATAGACTTAGGAAATTGTATTGTAAAAAATGTCCTAAGGTGAATGGTTAAAGCTACATTTAGTCACTTCATAAAATTTAGTAAAAAATACCAATATCTCCATTAATATTGGTTTTTATGATTTAACAAAAAAGAACTCAAAACAGTGAAATATTATCACTCATTCCTCATCACCCTCATAGAAGAGAGATAGTCCCTGCCCAGATTTCCCACCATTTTTCAAACGTTCTCAATATGATATCTTCATGAAAAAGTTAAGGTACTGATGTTGGATTAGTTGTTCGAAAAATATATTGGTTTGTACAACCTATCATCTTCTTTGTTATTCTCAGTTTGTCGTAATGATGTATAGGGGTTGGGCCACTGCACCATATTGTCCTAAAAGGCACAGATTGTGCACCGAAAAGGAAATTAACCCACATGTTACAACGTTGTTAAAAAATGCAAGACGTATGAAAGTAGTGAATTATACTAATAAGCAATTTAGATTCAGAGAAATGTAATTAAATTTTATTATTTAATTGAATATTTCCAATTAAAATAATAGTAAGTCTACATTTATATATTTATATATTGATTGGAAGGCTTCTGACAATGGTCACTTCTTTCCATTTGATCCCCTTTAGGCCTTTGAGATACCTACTACTTTCTTATATTATATAGTTGGGGCTTGCTACTTGTTGGCATGTTGGGGTAAACAAACTTGATGTGTTTTTTAATCTCGTAGTTGGAGTCTATGGAATAAGAAATAAAATTGATAGCTTGACAAAAGTGGTAGAGAAAAGATTAATCTCTCCTACCTTGATAGAACTGGTGGTTAATATCAACACCTACAAGAACTTTGTTGTGGAATATTATCAAAATTAATAGAAGGATATGAAAGAGTGTACAGTAAGAAACTTGACAAACACGACCACTGAAACTTGTAACATTGTTTGTAGAAAGAGAAAATTAGGTTTCTTTTTTCCAAACATGTATGTTAGTATATTACAGTTTAATGAATATGTTTTCCTATTATCATATATGGTTTCATACTTTAACAAAACATTCACTAAGACTTCACAATGTTTTATTATTAAGTGAAAGATTTGCCAAGATTTTATAATTTAGTGAAATATTCGCCATGACTTTATAAGATAATATAATATGGTGAGAGATTTGCCAAAAAAATTATATATACATATTATATTATTGATAAATTCACCTCCCATTTTTCCTATGTATTATGGGGATTTACCCATTTATTATACATATAAATTTAGGCTAGTTCTTAAATTTTTCCCTGCTCATGCAATAAGGTGCTTAGGATACTGGGGTAGCTCCAAGGATTAACTCAATGGTGGAATCTATATCCCTATTTGGAGGAAGTCTCGGGATTTATTCAGGAAACATGTGTGGAAAATTCTACACCATGGGTATATTTTATAAACAAACAAATTTTTCCTTTGAATTAGCATATCCTGCCTATATTGCATAAATTTGACATCCTTTTCTGATACATTTTGCTAATTGAGAGGATTTTACTGGTCTTAGTATGCCTTGAATTTCTTGCCTCTTTCATTCTTCATCCATATAGTTAATAGTTTTAGTTTTATAGTTAATGAGTGACCAATGATTTTTCAAACAATCCATGTGTATTAGGACATCATACGATCCTAGGGGAAACACATTCAAGTCTGGCATAAGAGATTGACCTGCTAACTTTAAGGGGCAGTTGCTGACCTTGGCCAACACCCTTCTCTTTGCTCTCGTGGTTAGTTGTACTAACCAAGGATTCTTAAACTTAACAACTTGCAAACAACATTGTTCTACTACTTTGGGACTAATATAACTCAAAGTAGCTCCTCGATCAATTAAAAAATAGATATAGTTCAGTCGAATATTTTACCTTCAAATTATACCATGATTTGTTGGTATTTCTCCTGATGGTCTTCAAGGGTGGCATTGATTTTAGGAATAGTTCTTGTGACTTCTCCCATAGTTGATGCTTCTTGAATCTGTAGAACATGATCGATTCCCTTATGATATGGACAATTTTTGACGTAATGAGGTCCTCCACGTCCATAGCTTTCTACTGGAGGTCTAGCTGCTACTTCCACTTTAGTTCTGCACGACTGCTCATTAGTCTTGGACTCACTTGGAAGTTTAAATCTGGGTTGATTTCTGTTCATATTTCTATTTTCTTGCCCTTTATGGGGTCCCTTTTTGAATATGGACTTATTTCCTTTTCTATTAGAGGGAAACATGATCCCCTTATTGTCAACCCATCTCTTTCTCACATCTCCCTTTTGCCTGTTTTGTTGCTAGCATAATCAATCTTTTCATATAAATTCATCCATGGACTTCAGGTTATCAAACTCGAGATGCTCTTTCATGAACAATGGCAGATTGCTGATAAATTGTTGCACTTTCATTTTTTCTTCACGTATTTAAGGAAAGTACTGAAGCAAGAATGTAAATTTTGCTATGAACTCATCCATAGACAACAGTCCCAGTCAAAGATCGTGAAACTCCTTTGCCTTTTTGCCATAAAATCTTTTAGTTAAATATTTCTCCTTAAAACACTTTTGAAAATTTTCCCAAGTTATGCTCTTCTCATTTACTTCACGCATAATTTTTACTTCTCCCCACCATAGGGTGGCTTTTCCTTGCAACTGAAAGATGGCCAAGCGAGCCTTTAAATTATGATCATATTAATATAGCTGAAGATACTTGTTCATATTGATAAGCCAGGCTTGAGCTGCCTCTTCTTGTTTGTTGGACACCTAATCCTCAATGGGTTAGTGTGGAAGGTGAATGGACAAAAGGAGTCCAAGAGACCTTGGGATGTGAATCCCAACGGTCACAACAATGTACTATAAATGTATATTTCATGTTAATAAAATATGTACTGCATGATTTATCTTTCCTATTGTTCTTGCTCCCATGTGTGTTTAACATGGTATCAGAGCAGGCGATTGCTGGTCCTGCTCCAATCTGAGCCACTTGTTTTGTGGTCTCCCTATATATGTCAGTTCTACGTTACCTGACCTCTGACTCTGCCTTATTCCCCTCAGACCTGAGATAACCTGCCTCTGCCTGCGCTGCTCTGCCTCTGTCCTGACATAACCTATGCTCTGCTCCATATTCCATTGCCTGCTCAGATATGCGTTGGTGCCTTTGCATATGTTTTTCATTGTTTAATGCCTTATGCATAACCGTCCGAGCTCATTCCACCATGTTCTAGCTGTTTTGGGGGCGGCAGGCCTGTGGGGAAACTGTTCTGGAGCGTTTGACAGAGTTATTTTTTTCATGCGCTTCTATGAATGTTGCCATTGTTCCATAATTTTTTAAAAAAGTTGTCTCATATGTTTAAAGCGCTGTCTGTCTATATTTTTAAAGCGCTATCTGTTAGTAGGCATTGAACCCACGCCCTTTCGGACCAGAACCTTAATCTGGCACCTTAGACCAACTCGGCCATCTCAACCTCTACAAGACTGCCTTCACGAGAATTCTACCTGATATACTTTTTACCGTTTCTGGAGACGGCAATAGGAAAACGTATAAAGAATCCTTTTGCATTACAGCATCGTAATTGGTATTCGTTTGAAGTCCAGTTCTTTCATAGGCTCGGCATCCTCTTTCTCTCCTTTTCCGCCATGTTTGTTGTGCAGTAATCTCTTTTAAAGCGCTCCTGGTTTGTGTTTCAATTCAAGGTAACTAAACTAAGAGGGACACACCGTCGGGTTTATCTTGGATAGAGAAATGATAGAGACTTAACCTGCAAAGTGATTTTTATTGCGTTTCATAGTTGATCATGAATTGCCACGAAAACGGACCAGATTCCTCCAGCCCCCAACCATTTCGTCACGCCATCGTTTGATGCATGGCATTTCGGAACTGATTACAAGGTCCCCAAACTGAGGGGGTCTCACCATCGCAATTCCATGAACTTCCATCACCACGCGTGACGATTGGTCCACCAGATCATCAATATTGTTGGTCGTTTGATGCCAGAGACGACGGGGCCACGCGTGATGATTGGTCCACCAGATCATCAATATTGTTGGTCGTTTGATGCCAGAGACGACGGGGCATCGATGCTTCCCACGCAATACTTCTTCCCAGACGTTTAAGATGATCGTGCATCTTCATCTTATTTTCATTTTCACTGTCCACCTCCAAGAGACACCTGTTCTCCAACTTTCGAATCTCAGTAAAGCTTCATATTCTTATTGCCGCATCTCTGTCTTCCCCCATGAAAAGCAGGCAATATCTAAGAATATTTTCTGTTCCTGTGAACTCAAAGAATCATAACTTATTCTAAGCCTCTTTTCTATCTCTGCATTAAAGTTTTTGGGTGCCACCTATGGTTTCATTCGAATGAACGCTATTTGAATAGTTCAACACCGTGCGATTGAAATAGTATTTAAATTGCGGATTTATTAAGTAATATACACCGCCTATGAACTGCATTTGAATAGGTCCAGCGAGTAGTCTATGATATATATTGCTCAGAGGAATTTGTCACCAGGGATGGAGAGAGTCTTTTCTAATTTAGTTCTCACAGATATATATTTCTTCCATTAGGAAGGCCAAATCACACAGAGCATCAGTGTGTAGGAGGTGCTACAACAGTGAAGAGGTTGGGTTTCTTGCTAGTGTTTACGCCAACGAAAAAGGGTTGAACATAGCAAACAGAAAACTATTTATTCTTGGCTCCATTTGACTGTCAAAGGCTGAGATCTTTGTGGAGAAATTACACCAGATTTAATTGTGCTCTGAAATCTCAAGGTGTCATGTGAGTTTGTGTTCCAAATATATTGCCTATGCCAAATTAATTAAGGAGTTAAATTGGAGGCTGAAATACTCATTATATCCATAGGTGATCTGCATCTAAATTGCATTCAAATACATTAAAGCAGCAAGTCATTTACCACATTGAAATTGGTACTGTGCTGTCTGGTATCCTGCTACTCATCTAATAGTTGCAATTATAGCTGAAGATAACATCACTTCTCTGATTATATTGGTCTGAAATGGATAGAATAGATGATGTATTGAAACTACTGAATAATTTAATACTTTCCACTGTTGATGAGATGGTTAAGATCAACAAAACCTCTCTTTCCAATATTAAAACTTATCTCTGAAATGCACATGAGAGTATTCAGTTTTTGCAGCTTGAGACAAAGCTACAGCAGGAAGAATTACAGCAGTGGAGTCATCATTCTGAACCTGTTTTTGTTCAGAACATTAAGACAACCACCCATCAGCAGCAAGTCAATAATGTTAAAATTCATTCAAATAAAGCAGCAGTTGTACATGTAGATGCAGAAACTCAGTTTGCACTTCCCAAGCCCATCATCAGACCTTGGGAACAGCTTGTCCACAACAAGCACAGAACCGGTCTTAGATATGACAAGGGCTTGTCCTTTCATATTCTAGACTACTCAAAGCCCATTCAGTTTCAAAGTGCTGGATTTATTCATGACAGTTCACCTATTCCTCATGACAGTTCACCTCAACAGCAACAACAACAACAACAACAGATTGTGAAATGCCAACACTGTGACCGATTTGGCCATCTGAAAGATCACTGTTTTGATCTTCATCCATGTAAGCAATGTCATAAAACCAGTCATTCTTCACACAGATGCTTCAGAAACAAACGTCCTACAAGAACAAAGATTCATCTAGGATGGATCGCTTCTTGGCAATGGGCATCAACAACCAAGAATATATTTCAAACACATGTCAGAACTTGTTCCAGAGTATTGAAAAGTCTTGCAGTTGAGTTTTCTCCATCCTCTCACCTTGTATCTGACAGGGGGGAAATGATGGTCATCTACAAGATTCAAAGCCACATCAGGCGAGCCTGAGCCACAACCTGCCACACCAGTTTCAAAGTTGTAGCCAGAGACAAAGATGCCCGTGAACATGCCTTCAATTGGCAATCTAGGACACTTCCTCTAGCAGAAGACTTCAGCTTCTTACCAATTTTGGAAGAGTTCTAGGAACAAAATTGAGAACACTTCCTCTAGCAGAAGACTCCAGCTTCTTGCTAGTTTTGGAAGAGTTCCAGGAATTGCATAAGCATTCCAGAGTTGTTGGTCATCCTTAAACCATCACAGGTTGAGACTTCCCTTTTCAAGTTGAAGTTTTACCTTTTATGCGGGGTGAGACCTCCCTTTTATGGTTGAAGGTTTCCCTCTTTAAAACAATAGGAGCACTTCCTCTAGCAGAAGACTTTAGTTTCCTGCCAGTTTTGGAAGAGTTCCAGGAACTGCACTAAGCATTCCAGTGTTGGTGGTCATCCTTAAACCACCGCCCTTTATACCAACATTTCATAGAGCACATTCAGCCTAGTGCTGCCATGCATTTTTGCACATTTTGTATTTCGGCTCTCTTCTTGGACTCATACATAACCCTTCGGATTAAGGGGGGGAATGTTGGACACCTAATCCTCAATGGGTTAAGTGTGGAAGGCGAATGGACAAAAGGAGTCCAAGAGACCTTGGGATGTGAATCCCAATGGTCACAACAATGTACTATAAATGTATATTTCCTGTTAATAAAATATGTACTACATGATTTATCTTTCCTATTGTTCTTGCTCCCATGTGTGTTTAACATTGTTCACCATCAAAGAGGGGCGCTTTTATTTTTTGAAATTCTCCTTGCAGTTCTTTTTTTTGTCTTTTTTGTCTTTTGTGTTCTGATACATTATCAGATTCTTCCTCTTGATTTTTGGTATCATGACATGTTTATACATCGTTTTGTACTCTGTGAGTATATGTATTATTTTGTGTTGTACCCTAGGTGTAGGTGTAATGTGTTGTATGTCAAGTGTAAGTGCATGTATTGCATGGTGTATATGTCGTGTGTGGTTGTATGTGTGTGATGCACACTATGTGTATGTGCACATGGTTGAGGAGAGGCACTAGGTGTTTGTTGAGTGTGTCAAACGATCCAGAGTGCATATAGAATGAGGAAAACGATACAAAACAATGTAAACTTTGAAACAAGAACTATAAACTCAAAACAGGAACTCTGGCCAAAAAACATGCAAAACAGTGCTAAAAATTAAAAGTGTGTATAATAGAACGATGATTTCATTTTAGGGTCAATTTTGAATATGTTTTAAAAATGGCAGTGAAAACGAATTTTTTGTGCAAAATTTGTGCAAAAAACACCCTGAAAACGAAAAGTGTTGATACTGGAACGACGGTTTTTTTTTTAGGGTCGATTTTCAACATTTAAAAAAAATGCCAGTAAAACCGAATTTTTATGTGCAAAAAAATAGTTGCTTTTGAGGAGAAAACACACTAATGTTTTTGGAAGAATAACATTTTTCTTTCCTGAGTATAATTTCAACATGTCTTAGTAATGACGATAAAGATAAAATAATGGGATCTGAAGCACATTAAAATTCTATTAGTTTTCATCCATGTTGTTAAACATATAATAACATCACACAAAAGATCGCTAAAATTCTAATTGTTTTCAACCATAACATTAAAGATACAAAAAAAAATTCCAGAGTTCCTGTACCTAGTACCTCGACAAAAAGAAGAATCTAAAGCGCAACCCCAAATCAAAAAGTTGGAATCCCAATGTGCCTCCCCCCCCTACAGACGATTCAGATTCCTCCAATTCGGATGAGGAGGAAATTGTAGCAGATGGGCAGAATGTTGAGATTCCGCTGGAAGCTCCTTTGGACGATCTGACAAACCCCTCCGTCTCTCAAATCTCTTAGAAGCATTCTCATTTTTCTTCGTCCTCAGACTCTGATAAGGATATTCCGCCGCCAGGGTAGAATAGTCTTCAACTCGTTATGGCTCAGCCAAACTCACTGGATGGGTGAAAGTAAGTAAGAAAAAAGGAAAACAATGTCGTGTGATAGTAACTATCCCCTCAGGGTAGATTTCTCTGCTCAGTTCCAGTTTTATGTTTTCCTGTGCTCTCTATAGCCCTCTCCTGGATTCTCTCCTTGGAGCAAGGTGGAGCCTATTACCTTCGGCTCCCTTGCTTTTCTGCTTCGCTTGCATGCAAGCTTGATTGTACTATACTCTTCTTTTCTTAATAGAATTAGTCTTTATTCAAAAAAAAAAAAGATACAAAAAAAATTAGAAAATTTTCAACCATAAAATTAAAAAACCATGACATTATGAACAAATTACATGACTAAATTAATCAAAATGTCATTATTTGTAGATTGAATGAAACATACATTATATCTATAATTTATTGTTGCATTGTAGATATTCTAAACAATAAAAATAATCATAATTAAAACATATAATACAACAACATAAAAATGACTCATAACTTTTGGTTTAACACCATATGGAAATCAAAATTTTTATTTCAAGATACGATGCAAACATCAGTTATATAAACTGTCTTAGACAATTATTCAAAATCACTGATATTTTCTTGCACACCATCAAAATTCACATCTTCATATGAATGATTGGATGCAAATGAAGATGTTCCATATTCTTCTCTTTCATCAACTAGTGCCCCATCTGAGTCCACATGCATGCCCACCATTTCAGATTTCAAAATTCTTCTGGATCTATGATTGGTTTCAACAGACTCCCATCTTAGCATTGTTCCTTGGTAACAACCTTTTCAAAATCTCTATCGTCTTGAAGCAAAGAGTTCATCTCTTTGCTAAATTGAAGTCATAAACAAGTATGTCAACATCCTCCAATTTTAAGAGGTATGTGCGATGACGATTTATATTTGTACGCTTTCCTTTTCTCTTTTCGCCAATTTTTTTATCAACTACAATCTATGGCTTATACACACCATTAAATGGGTGTGTATTTGTGGCATACCAATGTACTTCACCACCTATAACATCTTCATTTTTTGTAAAGACAGTTATAACCTTAGTAACCCAAAATGGATAGCCATTGGGATCTCCATCTGCTAGCACTGTGATGATGCAACCCTACTTAATATCCTGTCCTAAACCCCTGTAAAGTCTTCCATGGCTTCAAGTTGTGCACGAGATCTTCTGGAACCAATATATATCTCTCTTTCCTTTGCCCGTGAAGAATTAATAATACATTAAGATTGTTGTTGTTCAACAATGTTTCTTTCCTCATGTTCATTTGACAGATTTTGTTGCCAAATAAATGGATTTTTCAAAGGTATATATTCATTTGTTGTTCTTGAAATGATATCTCTTTGATTATTGAAAAATGATTCCCACCAAACTGAATTAGCAATGTCAAAGCACTCATATGTATATACAATACATTTTTTAATTTCTTCTGGGAAATCTAAGTAATTTATATCTCTATTTTGTCTACGTGCATTATGAACTTTAGCAACTGATTGTAATAACAATATCTTTGATGCAAATATTGGATGATCTGGAATGAACTTCCAAAATTCCAAACTTGATGACGGTTCCATTCTGCAGTAGTTGAATACTTCTTGCCCCATATTAGTGTTTTCCTATCAATTTTTTTGATACAAAATTGATGTTGGAAGCTAATGTCATTAAGTTGTTCAATGCATTTCTCCTCACCATGCGATCCCAGAATAAACCTTCGCATGTCAACAGTTTCTTTCAACACATCAAAAGTAGGCTCTGGCATGTATGATTTCTTAATACATTCAATTAATGATGGGAAGCTCCCAACTTTCTTCCTTCTCAATGTGACTGAAAAACGATTGAACATCTGATCAATATGGTCATGAGTGTGCCCAACAAGAAGGAAACCAACCTTTACCTTCTAAAAAATTCTCAATTCAACAAGCATATTTAGATATCCAAAAACAACCTGATTTTTGTTTTCACGGCAAGTTTTGTCCAATTGTAGATACAAAACTTCAGGAAGATTATCAGACCAATGAGAAAGCATATCATGAATTATGGTTATTGTCAAATTTTCAGCATTATGAATATTTGGAGTTGTGAAGTACACCCTTGGAAACATTTTCCCATTGAAGGCCATACAACCGACCAAGTGATACTGAATAAAATTTTCCTCCTGTAAATTTTTGGGTGTGCGAACAAAATGTGGTAAAAGTGTTTTCTTCTGGTCCATACCATCAATTATCAAACCCAAATATTTATTTGGATTATCATAACACTTCTTTCAATGCTTGTACAACTTTTTCCTTTCACTTGTTTATCGTTCGTGATGCTCTTGAAGTTCTTTGACAATGGAATCTACACAACATAAAAGAAAGTCATTAAGAAATACGTTTTCATAGTTGATGACTATACAATTTTAAGACTTAAAGTTATGAATGCTTACCTCTTTCTGACCCTTCACATTTATCCCTTTTTGATTTAAGAGAAGCACATGTACTGCAAATCCCCGCCCTTGTCTTCTTAGGAATACAGACATTGTTGAATTATTTCTTCCATACCTTCACAAAATATTGATATGTAATAAATCGACCATGTCCCTCAACACCTTCTGCATATTCTTTGTATAAGTTGTAGATTTATCGTCTTGAAAAATTATCTGGAATATGTATTGTCTCTCTATTTGGCATACACTCTCCATGCTTTGAAAATAAATCTTTCAACTATGACATTACGGTATTTGATAATGGCCCAAACTATCGTTTATGACATACTTCTGAATAAAATATGGAATCCTTTTCCAATTTTTCTTGGATTCTTGAGAGACGAAAATTACCCATCGAATGAAAAATTTTGAAATCCTTTCTACAGATAAATAAAGACCCAATATGATAATTGTAACCTGATAATGTATATTGAATGCACCCAACTGAATATGAATTTTGCATGCTTTTATTCATTGACAAATATCTCTTCCTTTTCTCTAACGCAAACTTGAAATCCATATGTTTCAAGCAATCTTTTTGACAACATCCACTTGAAATGAGAGTGCTGATAGAACTTCTTCTCATCAGATATTCTGCTCTACTCTTTGTATAACTGAAACATCTTGGATTGATATGAAAAGGTCTGCTCCTACTCCTCGATACAATATTTCCTGGCAACATATCCATCATTGGATCATCATTTGTATAAGCATTTTCATCATCATTCTCAGGAATGTTCTCCTCACTATGATCATCTTTGCTTTTGAAATACTGACTTGGAGGACAGTCTTCGACTTCCCCTTCTTCAGTGCTACTATCATAATCCTTAGAATTAGGACTAAATGGAAAATATGACTCGATGTTTATTGGATATTATTCCTCATGTGCACTGTCCTTAGTCTTTTCAGGAGACCAACATAATGAAACAGACTCTTCTGAACTTTCTAAAACTTTTGAGCTTGTCTCAAATTCATCACTATAATGAAGTTCATTTTCTTCTGAGGCAATTTCTTCTGAGACATCATCATCTGAACAATAAGTACAAATGTTCATTTTTTGAGCAAATTCTGGACTTTCTTCATCTTCTGTCAGGGAGGCATCAGTCAAAATATATACATCTGATAAATCCTCATGTGATTCAACAACTAACCAATCATCAAGAAATTATTCGATATCAACACAAGCTTTCAATTTATTGGAAGAACTGTTCGGGCATTTTCGAGCAAAATGTCCTTCCCGTTTGCATATGAAACAACAATTGTTGTTTTTTCTTGGTTGTTTCCGATTTTTCAAGAAGCGAAAATTTTTAAAGGGCTTTCTGGTATTGGCTAACTTCTTAGGCTTAAATCTACCATATCTTCTGATTTTCTTTTTCTTTCTAAAAGTTGTCCAAGGAAGAGCTGCACGATAGACATTAGCACTAGGAGTTCTATCATGTGCATGTTTCTACCAACAAAGATACCTTACTTTCTCCTGGCATCTAAATAGTAGATCTATCCAATAAATTTGGTCAATAGATTTGCCTTGAATTTCAAGATCTTTGGAAATTATATCATGTAAATTTCTTGGTAGCTTTGATAAAAATGCAACTTTTTGAGTTGAATCATTTGAAAGATTGGCTTTGTAGATTTTGGCCATAAAATCTTGACCAAATATCTCAAGAAACTTTAAATCTTTCAATTCCATCCTAGTGATATTAGTAATAAGTTGTTTCTTTTCATTAATAGGTTCAGGCACAAATTGTGTTTTTAACAATGCTTCTAATGTAGATAGGTCTGCTGCTATCACTGCTTGTCGTTCTGCTTCTGGCATCCTGTCCACCAGTCATATACAATGCCTGCCATTCTTTTCTCTGCTAGGACAAATATGGATATATTATCTAGCCTTGTTGTAATTTGCATTTGATATAAGGTTCCTATCCATATTCTTATCGATTTTGCGGGATTTGTAGATTTGTCAAGATCTAAAATATATCCACTAGAATTGGAAGCAAAAAGATCTTCTTCTATTCTAGGATATTTGTGAACACCCTTGACAAGATTTGATTTCTGGATTGATGGTAAATTAAAAGAAGGGAATTTAGAAGCAACATTTTCTAGTGTGACTATTTCTACTTTTGGTTTTCAGAATCTTTCTGAAGCATGTTCTTCTTTGAGTGGTTTAAAAGATGTGCTCGCTTCAGATGTGCTGGTCTCTATTTCTTCCTGGTCCAAAAAATTGGGAGTAGACATATCAATTTTGAATTTTGAACTCTGGGATTCTTTGGCTTTTCTTCTTCTTTCTTTCTTTTGCTTTCTGGTTTCCTTTTCAATTATGTCTTCTTGTTGTTCATCATGTAATAGTTTTATATTAGCTAGAATGAGTTTGTTTTGTTTCCCTAGATCATCTATGGAATCTTCTGCATAAGAACACCATGTAGTCAGATAATTGCTTATCTGGTAGACCTGATCTAGATCATTTGGATTAGAGGAATTATGTTCAATGAGGGGTGCACAATTAGCATGAGTAGGTGGTTGTTTGGATAAAGATGATGTAGTACAAAACTTTGTCTTTGGGGGGCATCTGCCTCCTTTTACGTATCAGCAACTTGCAAACTACCACTCTTCAATAGGGGGAAATTGAGAACTAGAAATTCTAAACATCTTATTGATAGCAAAAAACAGTTTGACTTCTGGAATATACAATTCATGAGGAGATAATATTTGTTGACTATTAACAAACTCAACATCTTTGTTAGCTATGTATGATGAAAAAGGTTCATCAACGGAAGATCTAGATGGAGAAAACCTTCTGGGATGAATCACTCGATGAGGAATTGAAGGTATGTTTGGTATGATTCTCACTTGTCCATCTTTGACAGAGACTCTACAAGGTTTATCTTTAGATTTTTTATCATCTGCAAGTGATTTATACTGAAAGTACCAGTCACTAGGAATTCCTATCTCATCATAAGAACTTCCTTCAATTTGGGCATTTCCTACTCCATTAGTGACACAGTCTCTTAATACTGGCTACTTCAGTTTTGGATGCACATTATTTGTTAATTGAAACGAAGTCTGAACTAAGACTGAGAGGTACTTGCTGTCATCAACCATATGTAGTCCTTGGACACTAGTCATTAACTTCCAACAGTCCTTTAGATGTGGGTCTGACAGACTAATGGCATAGTCTGGATAGACTATTCCATGTTGACATCCTGAGGCTAAATTTCCAACTATAGTACCAATTCAAGCATGAACATAGTTTTGATGGCGGATATCAAAAACTTCGACTATACAGGGTGTATTTAGATCGTGACAAAACAAGGGAGCCAATCCTATCATTATACCTCCAAAATGAAGATAAAAATATTTTTTGTCTTTTACATATTTTTGGAATTTTTTGATTTCTTCATTTGTTAACAATGATAAAGAAACAATTTGTACAGCTAGACAGGAAATCTTAAGTTTCACTTCTACTTCTTTAAGAACTATCTTTCTATTGAAAATATACGATATAGGAGTCTAATAGATGCCAGTAGCATGTAAAACGGGTGGATTCCAACTTTCAGGGTTGTCTACTATTTCATGTTCTTGATTGGGATCAACCTCATGTTCTACTGAATGGGATTCGACTTCAGAAACTAATCTCGTATCGATTGTAGAGAAAGATCGAATGGAGTTTTCCATGATGTAATCTATAACAGGATTGAGAATAGGGCTCTGATACCAAAGAGAGTTATGGACTCTGTAACTTACTTGAGAATATTAGAAGACAAATGCGGGACCTAAAAAGCTGAGATTACGAGTGCAACATGACTTCTCCTCTTAAACCAATTTCTACGTGGACTCATGTGACGAGAAGCACCAAAGTCTAACAAAAAGCTTTCAAAATTATGAGAGACATTATGTATAGGTAAAGTTTCATCTATCATACATAATTCTTCAGTAGATAAAAATTCATCTATCATATCTGAATCAACTTGATTTTCTTCCTTCTTTGGATTTTCAAACTCATTCCATTTCCAACAGTCTTTCTTTAGGTTTCTAATTTTATTGTAGTACCAACATTTCACTTTACACTTTTTTCCCTTTGATTTAGACTTGGAAGAGGTCCTTATTCTCTCCCCTCTTTCTTTTGACCGTCCTCTGGCTAGCATGGCTTCTGATGCAAAGGTTTCAACATTGGACTTATTCCTTACTTCTTCAGCTAACAGAGCTCCCACAATTGAATCAAATTTCAAGAACTCAGTTGTACTCAAACTGATGGAAGTAATGAAGCGGTCCGATGACTCAGGCAAGGAACACAACAAGGTGATAGCTTTATATTCTTCCTGGAATTTAACTTCCATATCCGACAATTGGAAAATAAGTGTATTAAAAACATTTATATGTTCTGCAATTTTTGTACCCTCCTTCATCCGAAGGCTATACAATTTTCTTTTTAGATAAATTTTGTTGGTTAACGATTTGGTCATATATAAAGTTTCCAGTTTTCCCCACAAACCTGTTGCTGAAGTTTTGTCAAATATATTGAAAAGAACTTCATCCGCCAGGCTTAACCTGATGGTATTGAGAAATCGGGCATCCAAGTCTCCAATCCAAATTTGTCATGCCAACATGTTTTTTCTTCATCCCATCTAATGCTTTGTGAAACCCTTGTTGCACCAACAAATCCCTAACTTTCAGTTTCCATAAAGCAAAGTTGTTCTTGCCAGTGAATTTATCCACCTCGAACTTTGCATTCATCATCCTGGCCATTATTTTCCTACAAATCCTCCTACTATGGTTTCCTGGTTTCTCTTTTTTCTTAATTTCCAACTAGGGTTTTATTTCCCCACCCCTTAGTTAGCTAGTGTTTAAAAAAAATATGATTTCTAGGTAAAACTTTAATTTTGGTTTTCTTCTTTAAACTTTCTGGAATTAAACCCTATTCCAATATTTTTGTATCCCTTTTAGAATAAAATTCCAATTTCTTCTATATTGTTTTTAATTCATAATTTCAGAAAGAATTTCCGAAGAAAAAAAAAAAATGAATTTCCCTTTTCTATTTTATTAGATTTCCTTTTGCTGAAAAAACTGAGCTCTTTAAATCTACTTATCAAATCCCAAGAAACTGAACTGTTTATCTATTCAACAAGAAACCAATTTCTTCTCTTTTAATGATTCTAAAATATGCAATTTAAATGTATTCAAGAAAATTACTCGAACTAGGTTAGCATCGGGCTTGTTTCTATGGACATTCGACGACTCTATCGACTTATTTCCTTCCACCAATGACAACTTGGCATGGCTCTGTCAACTTCTCTCTCGAACCGTGGCTCACAAAGTTTTCACAACTTCTATAGAAGTTTCGTGGCGCCTTGGTTCTAAACTAAGGCTCACTTTCTCCAGCGATAGGGCCTTTCACAATAGAGACATGGCTCAAATCGTGGCTCAAAAATTGGACAATGACAACGGTGGTATTAGTTTTCTCTCAGTCCCTTGACTGGCAGCTCTTCTTTGCAGCTCTATAAAAATATCGGCTCTTCTTTGTGGAGAACTCTGACACTACAGAGAACCCTCCTCGATGGCTTTGGATAGGCCAGTAGTGGCTCTTCCTCTAGTGGCATGCTTCAACACACAGTGCATCTCTCCCTCTAGTAGTGAGCAACCGTTCCTCAATAGCTGCAGGGCGACTCTTTCTCTGGCGGTGGTTACAAACTCCTATGAAGAGGGCGATGACTTCAACAGGTGCTGGGTTTTCCAAACAATGGTCCCTTTTGCCTCTTCTCATGCAGATAGTTCAACCCAGTGGTAGTTCTTCCGTTAAAGCGACAACGACATTCTTCAAACATAGTTCTCAACAGTTTCTTCAACTCTTCAATGGTGAACCAAGGTCCTTTTTTCCCTGAGGTGTCAATGGCATTGCACTCTGATACCACTTATTGGTTCGAGAGGCGTCAATGGCATTGCACTCTGATACCACTTGTTGGTTCGAGCAATTAATTTAAGCAAGAAATAAATGAAACTAAAACTGATTGGAAACCAAAAACAAAATCACACAAGTAACACAAGATTTTACATGGCCAAACCTTGACATTGTGTCAAGGAAACATCCACGGGGTGAGGGATTGGATCTTTATTTAATAAATAATGATTCTCCATGATTACATGATCTCAGGCATTCATCAGTTTTATAAGGGTCTCTCCTTTGTTACATAACTGCTAATAGTTAGCAATCTCGTTATAAAACTAAATGGTAGTAATTACGAAAATTTTACCCATAATTACATGTCTTATTGTCACATTTCAACAACTATACAATAGAGTGTAGAATACCATTCTAAAAATAATGAACTACTTATTTAAAAAATTATTTAAAAAAAACAATATATAACCTTCCTCCAATAGAATATAAAAAAGCTCCTAGATAGTTTTTTTTAAGCTCCCCTCTTTATCAAAATTGAAAAATGTCATCTTAGGATCCAAACACATTTCAATACAATATATAGCCATCAAATAGAGTATAAAAGCTCCTAGTTAAGTTATTTTTTGCTTCCCTCCATCTCGAAAGGGAAAAGTGTCATCTCATAATCCAAACACAACTAAAAAATACTAGATGATTAATAAAATTCAAAATGATTCTCTATCACAAAAGACATATGTTTTTCACCTTAAATGTATTTAAGGTCTTTCATGATTAAGTCATTTTTAAATAATTATGATGAAATGTTTTTTATTTAAATTTAAAATATACTCTATTATAATTATTTAAATTTAAAATATAAGTATTTTTTTTTTTTGTTAACTTTGCCAGAGCTACTATCTATATTTCAAAAACAAAATTTACATCCATCATATGTTCTAGGTGGTTAACCTGTCCGGAGGAAACTAGGCAACCACATGTCTGCATTAAAACTAGCCCAAAATTTGAAAATGTTCATCTCTATGTTTCTAGCATGTTTGTTTTTACGATCTCTACTCATTATCCTATCTTTTATTTTAAGGCAATTCATCATATTCTAGTTATTCACTGAAAGAAGGCACTGACAGACTTAACATACTACCTCATTCCTCGTCTGACGAGATTATAGGGGCGTGTGCCTTGGCGCTTGATCCAGGGATCTCACTTCTCTGCTCCATTATCCATTTCAGGTCTCTCAGCATCTGTTCAGTTCTCCGTAGGATGAGGTTGTTGCGAGAGGCTTCAATTTGTACTACTGCAATTTCCTTGAGGAGCACAGACTTGATGTTTTCCATTTCTTCTTGGTTCTGGTTCCATTGCTGTTCATTCCACTGCTACATTTCTACTTCTTCTTCTTGCCGGGCAGCCCAATTTAGGTTCATGGCTCTGGCTACCACATGCTTCATTATCAAAATATAAGTATTATTGTTATTATTAATATGATTAAAATTATAAACTAGTTTTTAGTAGTGAATAATAAAAAATTGACATTTATTTAAAAGATAGTTGTATTTTTTTATGTTTTTAAATAAATTAGTTAATTAAGAAATATATTATATAAATATGTGTTATACGAATATCATTTTTTGGACATGTAAATATGTGATATTTTACAAATTAAGAATTTCCATAATAAATTGAAGCTGAATTTCCATGTTCAAAATTATATATATATATATATATATATATATATATATATATTATATATATATATTAATTAATATATATATAAATTAATAAATTATAATTTAGTTTTTTTTGCTGATGCAAGATGTATCATAAGTAAATGTTTTTATGACTATCATTATTGACCAACCATTTACTGTAATGGTTGCACTAGTTTTTTCTCATTTTCATTATAACATTATTGAGGTAAATAAAATATATTTCAGAAAATTTTAAAAATTCATAATCATGTTAAAGTGTAAAGATCTTCGAAAATATTACTAATTCATAAAATGCCAATTATAAGATGAATTTTCTGTAATAACATTTAAATTTCTAGAATTGTTTCTATTTTTTGATATTTTGGATCTTCAGAGGATTGAGTTTCAAATCATAAGCAAAAGGAAAAATATTGTAGTTAATCAGGGGCCCAAATATAGTGTTGTAGAGGAGTAATTTCCTTCATGTTTTTGCTACATTAGTCTAGTAGTTAACCCATCTAGTGCAACGTGTGAGTAGCCATAGAATGTGCCTCAACACAGGGGGTGGGGGTGCAGACCCCTCCAAGAATGTGATCATAGGGGATGGACATTTTTGTTCAAGCCAACAAATGAAAAGCTCTGTCAATCGGCTCTTGGATCAAGTCGTGCAACTAGAAATAAAGATGATCCTACATTAGGGCTAGATTGATAAAACCATATGTTAGGGGTATGCCTCTTGAAGGAATTCAAAGATCTAAAATACAAAGTAAAATTAGTCAAAATTGCGAGATATGTCCAACATATGAAGGATCACGTCTTAATATGAAAATTTATTAGCATTTAGCCATCATTTAGATGGATCCAACAAAACTATAACTGAAGGGACACACTGACCTCGAGTTGGGAGAAAAGGGTTTCTTTACAATGATATTTTCAAATATGAAAGATAGAAATAAGGTATTAAAAAATGGCCCATGTTTTTTTAATAATGTGGTTTTATTCATGAAATTTTGGGAAGAATGGTGCAAGCTAGAAAAGGGAAAATTTCCAGTGGCCCTAATTTGGGTTCACCTATTTTCTCTTTGAAAAGAATTTAGGTAGGAAGAAATCTTAGAAGGTATTATATATGTGATTAGCGATTTTGGGAAAATATCTAAATTTACCAAGTGAGGATGTCACATTTGATATGCAAGGATATGTTTGTATATAAAGATCCCCTAGCCACTTTCGAAATCAATTGAAATCTCTTACCATGATGAGGTTAGGAAACGACGTTTGGATTATGAGCATGTACTATTTAGATGTTGCAGATTCCATGAATATGGACATCTCTTAAGAAATCGTCCCATGAATCTCATAGAGGAAAAAAGAAAATTAGTAGAACTTGTATTATGAGGGTTTTCAAAAAATTCTAACCTTGTCGGAAAAACCCTTGAGTACAAAATGCAACAGTAGCATAGGATCCCATTTATTCAAAAAACTATTATGAGGCATTGACTAGAGAAGAGAACGAAATTATAGATTAGGTACATCCTCAAGAAATAGATCAAGAGAAGGGAAATGGAAAACTAGAGGTGGAATATCATAAGAGAAGATTGTTAGAGGAATCCACAAAGAATGCACCGTTCAAGGAAATTGTTATGCCACATGTACAAGGAACAAGGAATGTTAATGGGACATAGGACATGAATATCAATGAAATTGCACTCTCAGATCTCATTGAAGAATGGGCGGGTAAGTACCTAGGAAAGATGCCAAATCTACCAAAAAAGTTGTTTAGAAAAAAAAATCTATGACTAAAAAATAAAAAGAATGTGACTTCGAAGGGAGAAAAGTCATCCTTAGAAATTCTTGGCATCCAAACAAAAATATTCAAAGATAGCATAAGCAAGCAACGAAACACAAAAAGAGGGGAAGGATAAGTAAAAAAGGGTTAGCACGGGAGATGGGGATGTACTTGTTAATTATGGACAAGTGAAACTTTTAATGGAGGTGTTTTCCTATTCCCAACATCCTTCCTAATGAATATAATTCCATGGATTATAAAATGTCTTAACTATCAAGGAAAACGAAGGATTCTCAAAGAGAGAATCTGTGGGAATTCCCTACAATATTAATGTTATTGGAGACTAAATGTGATAGTGATAAAGTTATATCAATAGCCTTTCATTTTTGGATAGGATGTTAAATCATAACACTAAATGCTATAGGATAATCATGGGGCTAGCTATCTTATGGAATAAAAAAGAGAGTGCAATTTTGCGGACTGGATGGCTATCCCAAGGATAATATCTGGTAGATTCTACTACCTAGGGTCAAAACAAGCACTATGCATAACAATAGTCTTTGGGCCAAATATGGTGAACAAAATGGCATGCTTTATTAAAAACATGGTTAGCATAAGAGACCTTCACCAAAATAAGCTATGGATTCCAAGTAGAGACTTCAACACGATGACATCACTGGAGGGAAAAAAATGAGGTATTAATTGCTTGGAAATAGAATCCAAAAGATTCAAACAATTGATGCCAAAAATGAAGTTGGCCAACATGGAAACAATTATGGAGTATTCACTTGGAACAAGTGTAACAACGGTAAGAACTAAATAGCCTTGCACTTGGATATACTTTTTGTCTCATGATCTTTATTAGAAGTGGATGTCTTCCTAGAAGCCTATACTCTTCCTTATATAGGTCTATGTTGCTAGACAAATTGTTTAGAAATCAATATCAAAGCTACCCCTAAGAATAGGTATTTCAAATTTGAGATTTTTTGGCTTAAATTTCCATCCTTTGTTGAGAAGACATAGGTATGGTAGGAGGATATTCAAGTTTGTGTCCCTCCAATAGGCCAAGTTTGAATAAAAACTCATTATTCTCAAGTAAAATATAAAAAAATGGAACGAAAAGCATTTTGGAAATATTTTCCAAGCAAAAAACGTGATGGAGGTATATATGCAAGAGCTTCAAAAACCAATAATACTAGAGGGAAGGAAAAAGGATGTGGATGTAATGCAGGGATAACTACTCTAAAAATTATAGGACATAAGGAAATAGGAGGAAATATCATGGAGGGAAAAGTCTAGAATCCATGAACTTTGAGAAGGGGAGAAGAACAATGTTTTTTTCATAAATCGATGATAAAATGTTAACATCATAATATGATCTTTTTTCTCAACGATGAAGAGGGAAAAAACTCACAAATAATAAAGAGATGGAGCAAGAATTGGTTATATATTATGGATATATTTAGTTGCACTAAATCAATTTCGAGGGAGAGTAATTTAGAAGATCACATAAAACATCCTAGTGCTGGTTTAACCAAGTAATAATGCTTCCTTAATGTGATAGGTATGTTATGTCAAAGTCAAAGATATGGGAATTTCCATGCCTAAAAGAAAAGTGCTAGGTATATAGGGGTTCAACATATAATCTTTCTATGATTGTTAGCACTTTCTTGGAAAATAGATCAATGGCCTAGTGGAGGAATCTTGCAATATGTGGTCTTTGTTTCTAGCCTTGAATGCCATGTTATTAACACTAACGCCAAATTTTGATAAGGCCTAGGATCCTAGTCGCTTCATATGAATAACCTCAAGAAAATTAAAAATTCATTTAAAATAATCTAAAGCCACTCCTAACAAATCTAATTTCAGTGGACTAGACCAGTTACGTGGAGGGAAGACAAAACTTGGATGGAATGGTAGTAGCCCAAGGTAGGAATGCTAATTAAGCTTCACTTGTTTGGGGACTTCCATAGAATTAGTTGGGCTTATATCTCATGTTTTAATAGACGTTGTCCTTTCAAGTAGCGGGATTTACCGGTTAGGAGCTTTGTTTGTAACACCTCTCTTCTTAGATATCCTTAATGGACCTCCTTCCTCAATGTTCAAGAATTCACATTGCATTCAACAAGGTGACCCTCTTTAACCATTATTATTTCTTTTTAGTACAGAAGGGTTGGGATGCACCACCAAGGAAACCATAGCACAAGAAAAGATAAAAATATTAAGACTTTATGGTGATGATCTTTCCATATCCCATCAATATTTTATTGGTGATACGATGCTAATGGGAGTTGTTATAGTAAGAAAACCTATATCTCTAAAATATATTTTAGATCACTTCATGGAGGCTTCATCTACATCCATTAACGTGATTAAATCTCAAATTTATTGCTTTAATACTAATTTAGAAATTCAAAGTAACCTAGCCTATTTGTTTGGTTTTTATTGTATTTCTCTCCCTACTAAATATATGGGGGAACCCTTGCTAGAAAACTCCCTTAGAATTATTCAATGGAAGGAATTAGTCTAAAAAATATCCAAAAATTGGATCATTGTACCTTTATATCTCTAATTTCTTTTAGAATATTAGTCTTGTTAAATTATTCTTGTAGTCACGTCTGATGTGTCTCCTCTTTGTGTTGGTGGTGTTGAAAGCAATCCTTAGATCCATCAATATTATATACAAATTCTTTATCTAGGGAGGGGTTATGGAGGAAAGAAGATGGACTCTTGTAGCATGGGGTAAATTATCTCTTCACAAAATGGTAAGAGGTCTTGGTCTTTGTGACCCAAAAATTCTAATTAATGTTTTGGAGGAAAAATTCTGGTGGAGGTGAATACAAGGTGGCCAGGAGTTATGAAGAAAACTTTGGAGTAGGAAATGCATCCCCTCTCAATCATGGAAAAAACAACTGAGAGCTCAAAACCTTATTCAAGAATATTTAATTTGGAATTTTTCTAGCACTAATAAATTCATCGTATAACAATTTTATTTTAGGAAAGTCTGAGAGGGAAAGGATGCCTTGTTTTGAGCAAACTCATGGTAGTAGTATCCAAAGCTTGGTGGTAGGGAATAATTTCTTTCTACATAAGAGATTATGAAATCTAGAGGTGTATTGATGATATAAAATTATTAGAACTAGACAACAAAGTGCACCTTGTCAAGAGAATGGAAAAGAAAAGGAAAGATGGCCTCAAACTCTTGATGAAGCTAATGTAGACAAATTAATGGAAGAACTTCACAAAAACAGTGATCCCACTTTACAAAGGATAAGATAAACTCACATGGTAATATAACCATAAGGGTATGTTCACAATCAAAGAGGCATATCCACTAGCTACAAATCACACCAATTTTCCTCATCAATTCATCTAGAAATTGGCTTTGGATTAGAACATATGGCCCAAAATTACTTGTTTTATTTGGTTGTTATTACATTAAAAAAATCCCTTTAACGAGATAAATTCATCTATAGATGATTCAAAGGCCCTTCCTTATATTTTCTTTGTAGAATAGATGCAGAAGACATGGAGCACTTGCTCAGTATCTATGATTTTTTTGAAACTATATGGTCTCAACTCTTCATCTTATTTAGATAGTAAAACGTGAATATGAATGGTATCATAGAAATGATTAAAGGTTGGAGATCATCTGTGACAAAGAATCCTATTATAAATCAAGCTTGAACCTTCATTCTAGAGTTTTTGCTATGGAACATATGGAAGGATAGGAACAATCACATCTTTAATAATAGTTCATCGAAAGGGGAGGTAATCTAGGAAAAAGAATTGAAAATATCTATGAAACAAAAATATTCCACCCTTTATCATCATCAGATTGGAAAATTAAAGCTTTGCATGCCATAATTTTCCATAATCTCTAGAAAAAAATAATTCCACATCTAGAGATTAGAAAAATATAGCACACATACTAACCATATGACCCATATGATTCTAATCATTATTCCCTCTCACATCAGGAGAACAAGTGATAAGTCAACAAATCTTTTGGCCATCTTGGGATGTAATGACATTCACCTTCATCTTTTAGCAAACCAAAACAATCACTTATGGGAGGACTAGAGACTGAGACTTATGAATATAATAAATAATGATCGATAAACCCCACTAAGGGTGGGAGAACATGAATTATTGGCTAGCGTTGAGGAGAAACTCTGTAACAAGCCAAATCCTTCACCTCTAGTCAATCCATCCATTCTAATAACTATTTATACTCCCATTCCCTCTTAATGATTTCAATTAACTTATGGATTTTCTACATCAATTGGAATTTACTAGTACCATGACATAATATATTGCATAATGCAGTCTTGGTCAATAGACCTTTTTATGTATCCGGTTAGTATATGGACATTTTGGATGAACCATGGCCAAAGAATTTTGATATTATGTAATTTGCTATTAGTTTAATAGAGAAAACGCCTATTCACAAAATAATAATAATAATATTTAAATTTCCAATGATTTTAAATACATTTAAGAAAATGTTGGCCACTAATAAAGGAAATTAATGAGATTCTATATATTTTGGAATACTCTTAAAATAGAAAAAATAGAAATTGGTGAGTATGTTTAGTTAATTTTTAGGAAATAGTATATATGAACATGTTCAAAGAAAATAACTTCATTTCCTTGGTTTAGTAAATATTTATTGTTTATTTTCATAATTATCATTAAAACACAATTATATTTAATTTTTACTATTACATTCATACCCTTTCACTAATTTATTTATTTATTTTTTTTAAATCTAAAATAATATATAATAAAGAAAATAACATTATAATAAAAATAAATGTAAAATTCAAACAAAATAATACAAAAATAAATGCAATACCAATTTTTATATCAATAAATATCAAATATCCCTACACTGAATTTAAGAATGAATTAAAAAAATATATATATGCAAACTTGTCCAAAAGATTTCATTAAATATTAATACTTCAATGATATTGATTTTATTAAAACCAGTGTTGGCTCCTTTAAAATAAAAGTGATTCGAAATGCATGTGCCGCGTATGAAAGCAATTAGAAATACATGTTGGTGATGCTAAGAAACGGATAGTTTTCTGGTTCATTTAGTATGATTTATTTAGTAGGGAGATGAGTGACGTGTTTGATGGGTTATATTTTTGGGATTTAATCAAATTTTGTATTAGGAAATTTGAGTTAAGATGAATATAGATTGATATATTATAAAAATAAATATATATATATAGATTATTATATATTGTTGAAGTTAATTTATATATTTTTTTAATTTATTTTAAAACTTTACTATTTTCATTTTTGTTAAGTTATATATAAACATTTTTCTTTAAAATATAATTAATTAATATAATTATTAATTGTGATAATAAGTTGTTCACAATCTACTAATTTTTCATACTAAAAACATCTAAACAAATAAATAAATAAAAAAACATTTAAATATATTTTTAAAAATTTATGTTTATTTATTTAAAATCCATAAATTTTTTTAAATAATACAATATAACAAAAAATTTTTATTTATTTAAATTTATCTTATTATTAAAAAATAAGGCTCAATCATATATTATAGTCTATTTTTAAATAAATCCATAATTTAATATATAATGTAATGTTTTAGTTTTTAATATTTTTTTAAGTGTAAAAAAATTTACGAATTTACCTTATAATTTATTTTATATCGTTTAATTATGTTTATTTTATTATCATTGCTGTTTATGCAGGTCAGTCTGATAAAGAAATAATATATATCTTTATTAAATTTATTATAATATATTATATATCAATCAATGCTCGTTATAATGCAGGTCAGTTTGATAAAGAAATAATTATATATCTTTATTAAACCTATTATTATTATTTTGTGAATGATCGCTTTTTACTAAACCTATTATTAGTTCCTGCTTGGGACTAATAGCGATCAATAGATCGTTGACCAGCTATTAATTTGCTTTGACCGAGTAAAATTTCTGGTACATGTCAGGTTTAAAGCCAATGTTTGAAATAAAATTTCCTGGTCAATAAATTTTTATCCAAAGTTTATATTTCGACCTCTTATTGCCGGGCTTTTTTGAAAACTTAGGGTAAAGAGTTTAGAGTCACTCTTATATACTTCTTTGAAAACTTAGGGTAACTGGTTTCCTCGTTTTATCTTAAAGTTCTCCCAAACAAATGTCGGAGCAAGTTATCTTATCTTATGCAAATTTAAGAATGTTAAGACAAATAAATTATTTTTATGCAAAGTTTTTGTAGGCCACCTGTAGCTTTTTTCTCATGTCCCCTTTTCATCCTACCTCCTCTTAGTTCCTTCGCCTCTATTTTGTAGATTGAAAATACATCGTTCTTCAAATTGGTCTTATGTTAGTGTTGGTTCTTCAACCAGATCCGGAATATGTTCGTGTTGGTTGGTTCTTCAACCAGATCCGGAATATGTCCGTGTTGGTTCTTCAACCAGATCTCGCAATATATTCCAGCGTGCTACGAAGCAAGCTTGAAGATAACCAGATTTTGCATATATTCCAGCGTGCTACGAGGCAAGCTTGAAGATACTTGATATCGAGTACATTAGTCTTTATTATCAGCACTGTATTGACACTAGAGTCCCCATTGAAACCACACTTTGTATAAATACCCTCTTATTTTGTTTCACTGTATTTTCATTTTAGTGCATTTTCATGTGTTATTTTATACGCATGCAAAAGGATATTCCTACACCAATTTGCGACATTCATTTAATTAGGTAATACGAGTATCGATTCTTCTTTTCTCAAAGGGAGAAATCTTTCGGTCATTTCCGGTTCGCTCTGTGCAAACTTTATCAATCCCATCATTTCTTTTTAACATACGAGTGATTTTGCTCAATGCGATCAGTTGAATGTCCAGAATCTATATTCATGGATGGCCCAGGTAAACAGGTAGATGAACCTATATTCATGGATGGCCCAGGTAAACAGGTAGATGAGAATGCCTAAATAAGCAGGTAACCCGGTAGAAGATGAGGGTTAACACTAATTGATTAATTTGTTTAGTATTGCCTTGTATGTATGCACCATGGCATTTTTACCTTATTTTGTTGTTGCAGGAGCGGTAGCTGTTTACCTTATTTTGTTGTTGCAGGAGCGGTAGCTGTTTTGCCGTAGCTGTAAAACCGTCTTTACTTATTATTTCACATGGTTTTAATTTTTTTTGGCATAAGACGGCGATAATTTCCAATAGTCGATGTCGACCATCTACAGTTTCATTTTTATTTTTTTGGCATTCGCTTTCTTATTGTTTAATTATTCAAAACAGGGGAAAAGGGAAAGAGGGGGCTCGCCACGACGAAATGAAGATGATACAGCTCAGGTTTGATTCGTTTTATTTGAAAAAACGTGATTATATATCTATCTTTGCCTTTCACGAATGTTTTGAATTGTAGGAGAATGGACGAAGAATACTTACTGGTTTGGGCACTCGAATCGCGAAAGGAAGCATACTTAGTTTGGCCTCTTGCAGAAAAAAGAGGGCACGAGATCACGACATCTTCGTGGTTTATGTGAAGTATTTTCACTCATTTGGGCTGGAGTTGGCCCAGGTATGTATGATATCAGTGAATGATTGTTTGTGGGGTTTTCTTTTTTTAGTTTTTATTTAAGTCAGTCCCTAACGGCGCAGAAGATAGGTGCAGAAGATAGGTTTGAAGAAGTTTTGCTCAATGGATAATAGTCTTATTAAATAAGTTTGACTAAAAAGATAATAGTCATAGTTATTATAGAAATTTACTTTATAGCTTAAGAAAGTAAAATAATTATTTAGGAATGGGATAATATTAAATTTTACTAAAAAGATTTTGATGTTAGTTTTTTTTTTTCATATGTAAAATGGTATTGATTTAGGAAATTAGAATGGCATGATATTGATTTAAGAAATCAGAAGTGCATAACATCTTAATACATAAACATAAATACAATGAATTAGAATAACATAAAGCATATATCAAGTCAATTAATAAAACAACATTAACTAGCCTAATTTTTCATTAAACATAAATTTAATGAATTAAAATCACATAAAGCACATATTAATGCAGTTAATAAAACAACACTAACTAGCCTAATATTTCATTTGTCAAGTTTTATTGTTATTTACTTTCTTATAGATTATATTTACATCATGTAAGATTAATGATCAATATATTGTGATTATTATGCCATAGTGATTGCCATATTATACAATAATAGTTTAGACTATTAGCTAACTTAAGACAAAACCAATAATCACCAATGTTCAGTCTATTTACAATTTGTAAGATCATTGTACTAGGATATATTAGTTTAGACTATTAGTTAACTTAAGACAAAACCAACAAATCACCAATATTAAGTCTATTTACATTTTCTAAGATCAGTGTACTAAGATTATTATGTCATAGTGATTGCTACATACCATAATAATGATTATTAGCTAACTTAACACAAAACTAACTAATCACCAATATTAACTAAAAACTTTCCATTATTCATGGACTAACTTTACCCATTATTTATTTAAAAATAAAAAATATCTCTACCATCTATTATAATTCAATTAACTCAAACAAAATTAAAAAAAAAACACTTTATTACAATTTATAAAATTTATTTAATAATTATTTAAATTTAAAATTACATTGTATTTTAATCATAAATCTAAATTACTGAAACTAAATTTATATATATATATATAACATAAATACGTAAATAAAACCATATCGTTTCCATAATACACATATATTTAATAGAACCCACTCTTCTTCAACCTCCGGGCTAAATCTCCAACCACTATCACCTGTAAATAAACCACTGTCATTTCCATAATAAACACATACTTTTAATTTGGATTGGAAAAAGAAAAACCCAATCTTCTTTAACCTGTAGCATCTGTAAATAAACCACTGTCATTTCCATAATAAACACACTGTCATTTCCATAATAAACACATATTTTTAATTTGGATTAGAAAAAAAAAACCACTCTTCTTTAACCTCATTGGCTAAATCACTCACCACTAACATCTATTTTCATTTTTTTTATTTTTCACGAAAGGGTTATGAAAATATATTAACATCAAACTAGGCCGGACAGATATATTAACATCAAAGTAGGCCGGACAGAGATCGCCAAGGTCGCAAATAAAAACCATGTCCGTGTAATATTTCAAAAGCAAAGGCTTTCACAGCTGGGTTCTACATTTTTCACGCGGGAAGGGTTTCTAAACATGAAATATATGTTATATGTTAAAATTAAACAAACCCAGACAGAGGTTGGAAAAAAAAAAAACCAGATTTCTGCAATATTTACTAAAGCATAGGAATTCAATTTATTTTTTTCTCTTGCGAACTCAAACTGAAAGTGGGATGTTGATGCATTCCCACTCTCCTCCCGAAAAGCTAACATAGATTATATAAGATAATCTACCCAGTACGTTTTTGCTTTGATCTCAACATCTTTTTCTCTCCTCTGCATTTCATTTTCTTGGCTGGTTTTCTGTCCAAGTTTGTTTCCTTTGTTGCATGGTCATGCATATTGGGTTGTACAGTGATTTATTTTAGTGTTTTTTTGTTTTTTAGTTTGCATGGTGACCATGCATATTGGGTTGTACAGTGATTTATTTTAGTGTTTTTTTGTTTTTTTAGTTTGCATGGTTTGCCTGGGCGATTTTATTTTGTGGCTATTATGTAAAGTAGAAAAATTGATAGAGATGAAATTCTTGACCCATTAGAATGAATGAGTGGGTATGCTTTTGTTTTTTAATATATATAATTCTTACTAATAAAATTGTACACTGAAAAGCGGCCTGGTAGATGATGGCTATGCATAGTCCTAGTTGTTCCACAGTTTTTATTCATTATTTATTTATTCCAGTGAAACCGTGGAAAAATTGCAAGGGCTTTCACCGTAAAGATAATGCTTTTATTTTCATTGGCAGTCTTGGCTTACTGGTTTTAACCTGCTTAATCATTTTTGCAACAGATGAAGAGAACGGTTTGCCATGGAGAGCGAATATAGGACAAGAAGCTAATATTTCTGAATCTGTTTCTGTTTTCTCACTTGTTTCTTATCTGTTTATCCGTCTTATTCCATAGCAGATGCGGAGTTTGTCAAATCTTTCCAGCACGGTATTTAAATGGTCTGCAGTGAATTTGGAAAGGTGAAACAACACGAAGGACGATAATACAGATCCAAAGGATGTTCGCACACCATTTTGCCGCATGCATTCAATTGGGTAAGGTAAGGTAAGTACCGACTCTTCTTTTCTGAGGAGAGAAAAGATTTGGCAAGAGTTAACGGCATATCATATGACATTAAATGCCCGCTGCCCTCGATAGCCTGAAAATACACTGCTATAAAAATAATTATTCGTAATTTCTTTTTCTCTTTTTCCTCTTTAAAAATAATCATTCCTAATCTGTTTTTCTTTCTTCTTCTTTTTTTTTGGTCTGTTTTTCTTTTCTTTTTTTTTTTTTCCTTGGGGTTTTCTTCAATGACAATATTTACACTATATCTGCAGCGGAATTCAAAGTCTTTTGGAGTACAAGATGTTTATTCTTGTTAACTTCAAACAAGTTCATTATTTTTATGCTCACTCCTATGTGAGTACCTAATTAATGTATTCTTTTTCTTTGTTGTACTTTTTAAATTTCCAATTTATGTTGCCATGCTTTGTTTTGAGTATAACTCCAGTGATATTAGTAAAATTTCCATGAGGAATCTAAAAAGATTAATTATCCACCGAAATAATTCAAAAACAATTAATAATAAAAAGCCTGCAATATCAGAATTTTACTTGTAGAACAAATAACATTTTTTACATTAAAAAAAATAATTGGTGGGGAATTTAGACTTGTACAATTAAATTTTTTCTATGGCAAGGATTTTAACGAACTGTAGCAAACAATCTAATGGTGGGAACTTTAAGAAAGTATTTGCTATTGAAGCATTCGTCATGCTCACCGCTCATAACATTTGATACAGAAACACCTGTTGATATATATGCTAAAGACAGAATGGCATAAGACAAACTCTGGGTTATCAAAATACCGATCCTCCAACTCCTCAATCAATAAACCAATCTCAAAATCAATTAGTTAAGGCTTCTGTCCAAAGGTTACATGCTGATGGTTACCTCTGTTGTTCATGTTTAGGTTTCTGATGTCTTTGTTCTTATGGATCGATGGGGCCTTGTCCTCTTCTCACTCGTTGATTAATCCTGTCATGACCATACAAATGCAACGTGGGTTGCATGCTATAGACTAGACGTAGAAGGAGCCCCATTGATTAATCCTGTCATGACCATACAAATGGGTTGCATGCTATAGACTAGACGTAGAAGGAGCACGTGGTGCATGCATGCAGAGCTTAAGTAATTATACAAATGCAACGTGGGTTACATGCTATAGACTAGATGTAGAAGGGGCACGTGGTGCATGCATGCAGAGCTTCTTTAAAGTAATAATTTTCTGAAATTTATAATTTAAACCGTTAATTAACTCTATTTACACTTATTCCCTTGAAGTAATTTTCTGAAATTTATAATTTAAACCGTTAATTCACTTTATTTACACTTATTTATGGATGATAAAATGTTTTCTTCACACTTAGTGATTATAAATATTATAATCTCATTATTGATTCTAGCCATTAAAATAAACAAATAAAACCAAATACACATTCTTATGAGTATTTTATATATGTTTTCTGCATCGTCTTACAAATTTCAAGAAAAATTGTTTCAATCAAGCACATCCGTACCATCTACTTATAGCAAGACATGTAATAAATCTGTATTATTAAATGTCATTAATCGAACTTACAGAGTTGTGGTATCTCGAATTCTTTTATTCTGATCATGATCCATGCATAAATAATACATTGATACAAAATAAGCTCCAATTCTTTTAACCAGATGGGGATTCTTGTATCAATTAAAAAAATATGAGATCCCTGTATCAATAAAACATTGATACCAAAAAAAATAGCTTTGAAACTGTTGTAGAATGTAGCTTAAATGATTATGCGCAAACCATCATAGGTTAGTGCTTTTTTACTCTGTTTCAAAATTGCATCAAATGTGTATAATTTATTTAATTACTGTTATTCATAATTTATTTCCTGTTATTCACAGTATATTCCGTGCATTCAAAAATCATAGGACAATGGTACTGTGTCTTCAGATTTTTATGTACAAGTGCATCCAGTGTCAAAGATACAAAAATACTTTATATTTCAATTAATTCTAATGATTGTAATTTTATAAAAACTTAATTTTTATGTCAATATTGTCCAAACAAAACACAGAACTAGTCCAAACGTGGAAATACTCATTTTATAATTGTTATTACAATTATTTACTATTTACAGACAAAACTGGTCCAAACTTCCAAAAACTCGTTTTATAATTGTTACTATAATTATTTACTATTTACGGACAACAGTGTTTAAAGTCAATCTGGGAATGTCATGGTAACCGAAGGTTTGCTGTTCGATTCTCAGGTCTGCGATTATGATTTTCCCTTGCATTTGGTTGTTGTTTCAGAGGTCTCCATTATCGAACCAGGTAAAGATTCCCTTTTGCTCTATCTTTCAACAATGATGGCCACTTTGTTATTCCAGTTTATTTGCTTTGCAACTTAAGTTTCTGTTGGTGCCTTGTAGACTTCTGAGGCTCGAAGACTGGAGGGTTACCTAGCTTAGTTCTTCCTATCAGTAGTACAATCCTTGATGCCTTTACTACACAGGAGGAACAAGTTTTATGGAAGTTGTGATGTTCTCTATGAGATACATTTTGGACAATTCTGTGTTAATTTTCGTTAAATTCGAATATATATTCAAATGTATATTTTAATGGAAGTCCTTTCTGGCTAAGCACCGTTGATTTTTATCGTCTGAAGACTCTGGACCTACTTTTCCTTTTTGGTAAGGAGCTACGACATCTTGAGTTTACTCATCATTTTAAGGGGAACTTCAAAACCCTAGCAAATTTTGTCGTTTTCATTAAATATAGAGATGTATTTTCCAGGTCAATCTATCTTTCTTTAAATCGTGCATTACTGGTATTGAATTTCTCTTTTGCATTGGTTGGTTAATGAATTATGAGCCCTATATATGGAGTCACTGTATATTATTTATGCCAGTACCCTTGTTTGATTAGATTGCATTAGAAACAATTTTTTACTGGTCATTGAATTCCATAACCCTGGTTCGTATGGACTCAACTAGATCATCTTCTTAGCTAGCTATTTATTGTTTGTTTAAATTGGTGTTTTCGTTCTTGCTTATTTCATGTTAAATTTACAGCTTCTAGGCTTGGATCTCTAGTGGGTTATGTCAAGAGGATTCCCACTCGTTCCCCTTTGCTAATTTAGGAATTTTTTCACCATTTTCTGGGAACTGTTATTCAAGTTTATGTTTTCTTTTATAATTATCATTTCAGAATCTAGGTGTATAGTTAATATAGCTACTTCTTGATCATCGAATACTACTGTAACTTTTCCGACAGAATTTGTATCCTTTTTCTTTCACTTTCCTGAGGTTTTTAGGATTTAGCATTTGCAATTTTGTTTTTCTTCTTTTGTTTATGAATTAACTCATTAATAGCTAAGGTTTTTAGCTAGCTTAACTAGTAGCATCATGCACATATATATAAACTTGGTAACTATGGTTTTTACGTATTTAATGAGAATGCCGTCTTTTTAAAATAATTTTGGTTTTGGTTTAAATAAGTAATGTAATGTAAATATTTTTGGTTTGAATAAGTAATGTAATGTAAATAAGTGGGTCAACATTTGAGAAAACTATGTTTAAACTAGCAGACAATATATCATCTGCTGGGTCTTGCCGGTATGTAAATCACAACCATGCTTGCTGTTTGTTGTGGCAGACCCTGGCAGGGACTACCACCATGGCAGTGGCTCCCTTGTTATTTTATATATTGTGAATGATCGCTTATTATCAATATAACAAAAGCTCAATTTTAAAGAATTCAATCAAATCTAACACCCTTTATCTATTAAAGTAACGACACAAATCAAGAGTAGGCAGTTAACAGATCTCTCTCACCCAATTTAATGAAAATTGAGTAAGCCAATAAAATAAACCAAAAATGACCACCGTAATGTCTGATATTTATGAATTCATTGTATAGTTAATATATAAACAAGGCCCGCAAGCTGCGGTAGTCCCTGCCGGGTATGATTTTTTTTAGTTTAATAAAGCTTTAGATAGTGATATAATCGTGTTTTGTCATGTAAGTTTGGGCATAAATATTTGTAGAAGGAGTAGTCTAAAAAGGTGGAGGAATTGCCTGGACCGTTAAAAGTGGCCAAAATTTCGGTAAAAAAATTCCAAAAAATCTTGTAGAGACAGTGTTTGAATAGTGTTTTTGATGGTGGAAATGGATTCAGCGCCATCAAAAACATCTAGAACACCTAAAATTTTGAAGTTTAACCGCTATGACTTGCATTTACAAAAATTCGGATTTTCTCTAAATATACCGGAAATTTCCATAACTTTCCTGGCAATTCCTCAAGCTGGTTAGACTACGGCTTTGTGGAATCATTGTTGGAGGTAAGGCGGTACAACGGATGGATGTATGGTACAACTGGTGTAAAGATGTATGGTGTAGCTGTGTTGGGTGGATTGAGAGAATTATACTGTTAAATGGATTCAATTCACCCAGGTCATTAGGAGAGAGATTTAAATACACCCCGTTACTGATGACGAGAACGAAACAACCCTGGAGAAAGTCTGGTTTACAACAACTTTCTTATTTACAATTAACACTGTTAAATGGATTCAATTAACCCAGGTCATTACGAGAGAGATTTAAATACACCTCGTTATGGCACGAAGGAAACAACCCTGGAAGGAACAGTAGGCATTCCCGCTTGCCTCCTCAACATAATACTTCCCCTGGTGATCACCCCACTTTAATTTGATGGAAGCATCTCACCTTGATCTTAGAAAATGAGGATTGATTGTTTAGACAACCCACATTCGAGGTAAGGTTGGACATCGGATGAACAACCAATGGAGAGTGAGGTGAGGCGGTTCAATGAACTACTCCCTTTGTTGTGCGGTAAGTTCTGCAAATTGCCCAACACTGTAACAATTAAAATTCATTGCACACCTAATACATGCATAGATTTTCACGTACTAAATTTTTTGACAATTAAATTAAATTGAAATCACCACGATCTGACTCTGGTGCCATGATTTTTCCACTTGTCTACCCCTGTGGGCCCACACGAATTTACCACTTGTCCCTCTTTTCCATAACTTACGCCCAACGTGCACTATGCACAAGGGGTGCTTAAATATCTTGGGCCACTGTGCTTATCTCTTTGCAACTAGAACTAGGAACTAGGTCCAATGTGCACTATGCACAAGGGGTGCTTAAATATCTTGGGCCAGTGTGTTTATCTCTCTGCAACTAGAAATAGGAACTAGGGTGGGAATTACCTCCTTAAAAAGTGTAGCACTCTTAGATAAACCTTTTTTCGATTGCCTACCGCACTGAACCAAGAAACTTGAATTCTTCTATTCACCTCGCAGCCATAGAGGCAGGAAAAATGTCTCAAATCTGCACTAAACCAAGAAATCTGAATTCTTCTATTCACCTTGCAGCCATATACGTAGGAACAACCATATACGTAGAAAAAATGCCTCCAATGGTCGTTGTATGTTGGTCGCTCTATTGGCGATTAGGATTCCCTGGTAACAACAACACACAAAATTTGAAAGAGTTAAAAGGGTTGCAGTTACAGGAATGGCTAGCTAGTCTTTCCACCACCGAAAAGGTAGTTGGTTAGTGTTCGTGGGGATCTCAAGTGTGTTCCAGGTGGTTGCACTTTCCTTGAAGAGTGGGAATGTTGAAGCATAACAATGCACAACGGAAACTAAAAGACAAAATACAGTATAAAAATCATACACAATAGACACAATGTTTAACGTGGTTCACCCAACCAATCTCGGCTACGTCCACCAAACAGAGGCATCAACAATCTTAGGAGATTACAAATAATTATTTCCTCATACTCTTTAACTCATCCCAATATCTGTACAGGCATATATTTTATAGCTGAGAGAATTTAACTGACTCATAAATCCTCTCACAACAAATATAGGATGCATTAACTCTTTCCCAATAAAATAGCGCTAATATAGCAAGAAATCCTATTGTTGTCACCTACTTGAGATTTTTGCTTAATTTATTAAAACTGAAAATCTCAACAGGTAACAGATCTGTCTGTTTGTTACAGGTAACATGTTCACCATCAAATGAGCTCACTGATTACATCTAACTACCGCTTGAATTGTTTTTTTGTACGAGTAAAGTTACTTCTGTGAATTTGCAAGCTTTCAGTTTACCTTTTTTCTTTGTCTTCTTTCTGTCATAAGTCTGCAATTCCTTGGATGCTTTTGGTATGCATATTAGGCCATTCCTTAATCGTTTCTATTACCAGTATTATCTGTATACATATCAGGTCATTCCTTAGTTGTTTCTATTACCTATATTATCTGTGTAAGTATAGGGATTTACTTTCCGTTGTTCTTCCTTGTTGTCCTTTGTTTTCATTCTTCCTGTTGTTCTTTGTTTTTTGTTTTTCTTGTTCTTCTTGTTTTTGTATACGGTTTATCCCTTTTCCAAGAACAAACAATTTTTCGTTCTTCCTATTATTCTTGTTTTTGTATACGGCTGACTTGGTCTTTATCCCTTTTCCACACTTACTACGCTACAACATGGATGGCAGCAAAATAGTCACTGTCTATTAGCTTAACAATCAGATTTGTCACTGTCTATCTAATCGGGGACTCTCCTATCCACTTTCTATTAGAGTTAGTCTACACTGGTGAACCTTTGAATAAAATAACTAGCATTTCAACCATAGTCGGCCTCTCCTATCCACTCTCTATTAGAGTTGGTCTACACATTTGAGCCCTTGAACAAAATAAGCATTTTGACCATAATCTGATATGTAAAAACTATGTATTTTGGATTGCAGATTACTGTGGTGTGGTTTCTGGAAGGAGCTCGGATTTTCCACAGTGTTCATATTTTATGGTCGACGTTTCGAGTCTGAACCTAGACTCATCATCAGGACAATTTTGCTTGAAAGCCAGGGTACAGAAGGTTGAAATTTAGTTCGATGTTGTACCAACAAAAACTTGAATAAATAACTAGCATTTCGACCATAATCTGATATGTACAAACTTTGTATGTTGCTTCAAAGCCCAAGGTACAAAAGTTTGACAATTGGTTAGATGTTGTCCCAACAAGAATTGTGATTTAGTCACCTCAATTTAAGGGGTAATATCTGAACATAAATTTCGGATGAGAAAATTGCTCCACTGTATACAATTGAATTTTGTTTTGCAGGTGGAAATAAGAAATATAACACTACTCCATTGTACTGGTCCATTGCCGCAATTGAATTAATATTCAATTAGTTTCCGACATAGAATAAAACTAAAATTAACTATGTAAATAATAACACTATTCCTGCCTGAATTCATTTGTTACTTTGATTTTGCAGGTGAAAAGAAGAAATAGAAGACTTCTCGAGCAAGGAGGCTGTGAAGGAGGTGATCAAGCTTATCGAGACAGAGAGTTGATTAGATCATTAGAAAAAAGAAGCAATATGTTAAGATTCTTTAACTGTGCAAAAACAAAACAGGTCCATAAATTTGTTTGATTATTATAAAATATGTTGGAAAACTAATTAGTATCATCATAGCTATATTATTCACATACAATCAAAGGAGTCATAGATTATAGTTGGGTGAGGTCGAAAATCTTTCTAAAATAGAAAGCACAAACAAACATATATGAAAACCACCCCGCAATCGGCAGAAATATATGCATCATTTTGTTATAAGTTATATGCATCATTGATTTTTGAATGAAGCTCTTGGGTTTTATGAAGACAGGGGACTTAAACGATGGCCTTGGAGGACAAAATTTGCTTGGCCTGCTTGCATGCCCAACGAAGCCTCCTGAGCATTATTGCATTTGGGGATATGCAGACTTTGTATTTCTTTTGAAATTCCTGTAAAAAATATTGAACCAACCTATTGATGCATGTCTCCGCTCACTGACTTGATCTCCATTCTGTACTTGTTAGTTTTAAGCACAACGACATCCAAAGTCTTTCTACCCAAATCAAAGATGAGAAAATTCTTAAAATTTTCATACAAGAAGCCTTTCCATACCAGTGAAGGAGGTGACACGGTCAAGGTGTTCGAAGGTCGGTTGGCAAGCAATTCCTCATCGGGTTTGTCTCGTATGCACAAACAAGAAAACAGGGGTTGCACAAACAAACAAGCAATGAGCAAGATAAACTACCTAAGAAAGTAAACAGAAAGAAAGAAGATCAAACATTTATAGAAGATCTAATTATATAATATGTACACTGAATCGGTGTGAAAACAACAGGGCATGTGGAGGAGAGTTGCCAACATGTGGACAAGAGCTCGCTGTTGAAGTGCGAGCTTGACATGGGGCAGTCTAAAACTAGTTTGAATTGTTGGACATCGAATTGTTCCAAGTTTGGATCAAAATTGTTGGGGATTTTTCTGGTAAAATCCCAAAAACAAACAAACAAACTGCACACAGAGACAATGCTCTGTTTTTCTCCAGGATCTTTTGCACAGGGAAGCTTGAAACATTTCTGAGAACAGAGTATTACACACCCATAAAAGGCTTTGTATTCATTAAAAATAAAATTCCTGATACAAGATTCATCCTCTTTCACTTAGAGGGATTCACCAACACATTTTAACAAAATTACTCTGTCTCCTTTGAAATTTTACACCACTGTGTGTAAAAATTTCTTTTACATTCACTGCTGTGTGAAAACAAAAATTACATGGATTTACTGCGGTAAAAGAAATTCCTTACATATGCTCTGCTACAAATATTTTTACCTCGCACTGCTATGCATTTTTCATTCCATTACATAAGTCCACTTTTGCATTCACACTGCTGTGTGTGTTTTTCACCTGCAGATTGCTTCCCCTGTTTTTCTATATTCACTACTTCGCACAGCTGTGCATTTTATTCCAAAATACAATTTTCCAAAAAAAAAAATTACAATGCTTTTTACTTGTTCAGTAAAACAAAAACTTACACTTGTGAATTTAAAACAATATAATTAGAAACTATATGCTATGCCCATACCTATTTTAAATTCGCCATACCTCCGTAGGAAATAAAAACATTAAAATTAAAAACTTTTACCAATACTCTACGAACACATTTAAGTTGCCTTTATGTTTCACTGGCGGTCAACACAATTTTTTTTTTTTTTACGGCACGTCAAATTCATTTGCTGGAAGCTTGATTGCAATCGACGGTGGATAATGATGAACTCAATCAGACGGTTCAAAACAATATCGGGAGACCCTTTGTTACCGAACTTTACGTCCCGATGGAAAGTGGTTTTGCTGAAAGTACATTTGACGCGTGGCAAAATATTATTGCATCGGGTGCGCTTGTATGAAAACCACCTTCACAACAAAAGCGGTCCGATGAGCTTTGATGGTTTTCGGGAATGGTTTTTTATTTATTTATTAAAGTCGTCATTTTAATGCTGCTGCACGGCAAGTTGAAATTAATATTTCAACACTCCCCTTTAATTTCAACTGCTAGGCATTCAATCATACCCATACACTTTCTCAAAAATTCGAAGCTTTTTTAGTCCAATGGCTTTGTCAAAATGTCTGCAACCTGTTCCTGAGTCCTGCAATGTTCTAAGACAATTTCTCCATTACTTACCAATTCACTGATGTAGTGAAACCTTGTGTCAATGTGTTTCGTTCTCTTATGAAACACCGAATTCTTTGATAATGCAATAGCTAAGCTATTGTCACAAAAAATCATCGTCGCTTTTGCCTGTTCCTGGCCTAAGCTTCTCAACATCCTTCTCATCCAAACTACTTGACATGCTGCTGTTGTAGCTGCCACATATTCTGCCTCTGCTGTAGACAATGCCACGATAGGTTGTTTCTTAGAAGCCCATGAAATGGCTCCTGAAGCCATGTGAAAGACATAACCGGAAGTGCTTTTCCAATCATCTACACTTCCAGCCCAATCACTATCAGTGTATCCGACTAAATTTGAACATTCTGAGGTAGTATATAAAATCCCAAGTCTTTTAGTACCTTTGACATACCTCAAAATTCTTTTTGCTGCCTGCCAATGTGCTTCCTTTGGCCTCTCCATGAATCTGGAAATTAAACTAACAGCAAACATTATATCAGGTCTAGTTGCAGTTAAATACATAAGGCTGCCAACTATGCTCTTGTACAGACTAGGATCAAAATCCTTGCTGCTGTCTTCTTTGCTGAGTTTTAATCCCATTACTGTGGGAGTGATCGCTGCCTTGCACTCTTGCATATTAAATATGCCCAACACTTCATTTACATATTTTGCTTGAGAGATAAAAATTCCATTTTCATTTTGATCTACTTCTATTCCTAAGAAGTATCTCAACAAACCTATGTCAGTCATTTCAAATTCCTCTTTCATAACTGTTTTGAAATTTTCAATAAGATAAACATCATTGCCTGTGAAAATAACATCATCAACATACAACACAACAATTAACAATTTACCATCTTTTTCTTTGATGTAGACTGTGGGTTCTCCCTCACATTTGTCAAACTCATTTTCCAGTAGATAGGAGTCTATCCTACTGTACCATGCTTTTGGCGCTTGCTTCAGCCCGTAAAGAGCTTTCTTCAATCTGCACACTTTGTGCTCTTGGCCTTTCTTTTCATAGCTTAGAGGTTGTTCAATGTAAATCTCTTCCATTAACACTCCATTCAGGAATGCTGACTTCACGTCCATTTGGTAAACTTTCCACTTGTTTTGAGCTGTTATGGACAACACTGCTCTCACGGTTTCCATTCTTGCAACCGGTGCGAAAGTTTCCTCATAGTCTCTCCCATACTGCTACTTGTACCCTTTGACAACCAGCCTTGCCTTGTGTCTTTCAATTTTGCCTTCAGCGTTGCTCTTGGTTTTATAAACCCATTTGACTCCAATGACTTCTTTACCTTTTGGTAGCTCAACTAAATCCCATGTCTTGTTTCTTTCTATGGCATTCATTTCTTCATCCATAGCTTCTATCCATTTCTTATCTTTAATTGCATCTTCGAAATGAATAGGATCATCAACATGACAATATAATGCAAACAAGGAATTCATACCTTCATTTGCTGCCTCTTGCTCATAAATGTCACTTAAATTTCTGAACTTCTTGCCTCTTTCATTTGGTGTGCAAGTGCTTGAAGAAGCACTTGAATTTTCTCCTTGTGGTGTGCTTGGAGAAACACTTTCATTTCTCCTCAATGGTGTCGCTTGCTGTCCTTGTGTTGGCGCTGCTATTTGGGGATGTGCTTCAGCCATCTCGTCATCATCTTCATCATGAGACAAACAGTTCTTAACATTCACTGTTTTCTCTATGCTTCCATCCCAAGTTTCCTCCTCAATGAACTGAACATCTCTGCTTACAAAAAACTTCTTGGTAGATGGGATATATAACCTGTATGCTTTGGATTTCTCACTGTATCCAATAAAAATACATTTCTCCCCTTTGTTGTCCAACTTCCTCCTTAGCTGATCTGGAATGTGTGCATAACCCACACATCCAAAAACTCTCATGTGGGTGACTCCTTGCTTTCTCCCACTCCATGCTTCTTCCGGCACTCTGTTCATCACTGCTTTTGTAGGACACCT
>APFE031745808.1:0-16779 GCA_000404065.3 Pinus taeda
AAAACAAAAATACAGATAAAGGAAATCCCAATAATACCTCATCTGTGAACCTCTTCCAAGTATAGGGATGGTAATTTGGAATCATGTCAATCAAAACAATGATATGATCCATGACCATTTCTTTTGGGAAGTCAAGAATGGGAAGTAATGCCTTTCTTGGAGGGAATCCTCACAACAATTCCCTTGTCTTGCACAATATCCATTGCTCTCAAACTTGATGCCCGTTTTACACTTGAACTTAGCTACTAGGGTGGTGGACTAATGGATCAAAGAGGTCGATGATCAGGAATGGCAGAGATGGAAGTCACATACAGAGTGGCTCTTGGATAGGCCATCTTTCACAAAGGCTTGTCCATGTATCACAAGAGCCAGATAAGCTCGGATGGCACTTCTCTACTACTAGACTAAATACTATCCAATCGTCAAAGTACACCTCCAAAAACTTGTGAATAAATTCCTAGAATGCTGAGACTATCACCTTGAAAATGGAGGAGAATTTTTTAGGTTAAAAGGCATAACTGTATCTTGGAATGAACCCCACTCTATAGTGAAGGTAGTCTTTCATCTATCATGCAGCACAATATTAATTTGGTGATATCCAGACAATCCATCTTTGAATGAATAAGCCTCCTATTCATCAATGTTTTCTAGAACTTCATCATGCAAACATGCATCATTTGACTTCTTGAAATTTATGCAGGTCCTTATATCATCCTTTTGTTTTCTTTTCCTAGACCACCAAGTGGACTAACCCACTCTTCTGTTGGCTCAATTATATCTCCTGCAAGCATCTTATCCAACTCTTCTCTTACCTTTTACTTGTACTTGGGGTTCAGTCGATATGGATGCTCCTTAACTCACTTAGTATATAACTTTAAATTCATCTTCATCATACCCAAATCACCTACTATACCCTTCAATTCAAAGAAGTTTGTAAGAAATATATCATGATATTTGTGCAATAATTTAGCAACCTTGCCTACCATGTCTTCATAGTCACTAATATGCCCTAAATTTGGTTCTTCTTCTGAGCCAAGATTTACTTGTTTTGCCTCTACCCATTGTCATATATCAAGGTTCTCTACATCAGGTCTTGCAACTTCGTGTAGTCCCTGGAAATTGATATTTTGCGGATACTCATAGCCTTCTTCCATAGTAACATTGTAGCATTCCAAAGCATGTTGTAGTTGGGCGCTCCAGTTAGGCTCCATCCATGTTATGGGTTCTATTGGTGTTCAAAGATCGCTGACTTTATATTTTGAAGTGCCCCATCAATCCATTTGAATCCATCTTTAAAGTTGAATGTTAGCAGGAAACTCTCCTTCATTTCATCCCAATCAACAGTACCATGTGGTAGCTCCATCTCCAAATACCAATTCATTGGTATAACATCTAAGGGATGAATAAAGATATGTACCCACTCCAGTTGAGGTACCTCACCCCAAGCCTTAGTCCATCAAGCTAGATGTTCGCCAGTCATCCTTGTATACTTTTCACTAAGCCATGTTTTTGTGGAGCCAAATATTAATCTCATTACTCAACGATATTTCTTCTAATCAACAATATTATCCTCGTGGTTTCCCCACGATATTGCAGGTATAACTCTTAAAGCCAAATCTAGATCCTTTAAATTGTGCTCCTTTGGCATGTCTCTTTCAAAATGGTCAAACAAAATATTAACATCATTTAGCCCCTCATAATAAGGAAATTTATGTACCTCATGCAATCTATTCTGTCAGTTTTCTAATTCTTCATCTCAGTCTGATTAGCATGAACTATCCTTCTCCCAACTAATCTGTCCATCCACAGTGGGATTAATCCCGTATTTGTCTCACACAATGTGATTATATATGTGATCAATGTATTCATGATCATAGTCATCATGGATTGGCTTTGTGTATTGTTCACCTTGAGCTTGATCCAATGGAACAACTACTCTAAGGCCCTTCTTTTCAAGTACCATGCTCCACTTCTTTAACTTAATAATAGAATTCAAGTAGAAAGCCCAATCAATTCCGAGTAATGCTCGGTATGGATTAATGTCATCTATTTTTCAGTAACTTCAAAATCTACCAGCACACTCTCTCCCTCAATATCTACAACCACTCCATGCAGATGACCCATCGGAATTATCTTTTGTTGGTTTTCCATGCACAACTCGATTGGAAACCACTACAACATAGGTTTCCCCATATGTTCCCAAGTCTTCTTTGGTAGTACATTAGCATCAAATCCTAAGTATAGAATTACCCGGTCCATGTCGAATTCACCAATTTATCAACCGCATCTCCCTACGAGTCCTCAATTTATCAACCGCATCTCCCTACGAGTCCTCTTCTTGCTTCGGTTCACCTTATTCAATATGCACTATTTTGGTAATAGCCTGTCTTTACTAGCACACTTATCTATGAGTTCTTGTAGCCCTTCAACTACCTTCTAACTCCTAAGTAGCTTCATTATGACTTTAGCATTGTGGGATCAAAGTCCTTCGTCGCAGTAATTTCTTCAAATTTCTCTTTTCTTGGGACTATTTGTATCTAAGTTTTAGACATAGAAATTGCTAGATCCATAAAACTTTTTCTAGCCTCCATAAACGTCTCCTTTTCTCTTTGTAAGTCAAATCCAACATTCTTCATGCCAGCCTTACGAGCCCATGTATCCAATATGAGTTGCTTGCCTTCTACGTTGTCTTTACTAGTGGCTATACCACTTCGCATTTCTATATTAACACTAGGATTGTCTTCATGTGGCTCATATATCACCATCTAAATGTTCTCCTTCGTCTATTGGTTCTTCTCTTCCTACATCTTTGCTATTAATATAGGACAATCTTTTATAACATGATGAATTTTCTTATAGTATTGACAAGAAGGATGGGTTGGATTCTGACAGTAGCGTGCAATATTCCCTGGTTCTCCATAGTTGTAACAGATGATCTAGCCCCTACCTCTTCCATTGCCTCCTTCTCGTCCTCTTCCCCATCCTTGGAATCCTTAATGAGCCACAAGTGAGGCTTGATCATTCTATATGTGAGTTTAAGCCTGCATGCTATACATTGGGGTTTTTTCTATCATCAAGTCATAGCTTCAACAATCTCTTTCATCATGACCAATCAATTTACAAAAGTTACAAAATAGTTGCTTTGGTGACTATACAAACTTTTGCAATAGATAAAAATTGTTTATTAGATGTAGTCGTGACACTTGGTAGATACTACACCAAACAATTGAACCAACGCTTGATCCAGTAGGAGACTCTTGTTTGAGTGGGTTAGGACCTCCTGCAATTATATAGCCTCAGTACGTAGGGTACTGATCCTTATAGTGGCTTACTGCCTTTCACTTCATGCACCAAACCTGAGGGCATATTCCCGATTGAACCTCCTTTCTCTTCTTCACATCCTGCAACTCCATATGTAGGCTAGCTAACATGACTCGATTTGTTGGGCTCCTATATTCGTGTCCTAGATCAGTGAAGCCTCCAACTTCATCACAATCTCTAATGCTTCACCGTGAGATTCGATCTTCTCGTGAGACAAAGGTAATATTAAGTGTGGCAATAATGTAGATATGTACCATTCCTTATGTTGTTCGTCTGAAATCTGAAGATTAGCTTGTCTCATTAAGCACATTAACCTCTAATCTATATCCCACCCAGACTCTTTAACTGTCTGCTTGATCTCCTTTATTTTAGTAACACATTGAGCTTGTGATTTTAGCTTTCTAAATTCTTCATTTAGTGCAGTCTTTGTCTCAACCAACGAAGCATTCAGATCGGTTGTAGTATATTTGATATACCATGTAAGCGCTCTATCTCATAGCGCTGTAACTAGTTGCACTTTCTTCATGTCATCATCATTGACTTTTTGCGCCTTCCACATAGCTTCTGTTACGAACCAAAACTAATTAGGATCCTCCATTCCGTGACCCTTGAATATAGGCATTTTCACTGTATTCATCATATTGAATAATGGAGGTGGAGGTCGAGGCATAGGCATAGGTGTAAGAGGTGTCGGTGGAGATGGAGGTGGAGTGGATGGATGAAGAAACCAAGAAGTGCCCTCAACTTCTCTCTTTGCTGCACTTCGTGGTGTGTTAGGGTTTCACTCTTCATCACTTTGTGAATCCCCTAACAATGGACTGTATTCACCTTCAATGTATCTTTCGCGACCTACTCGGAACTTTTTTCCACTTCACTTAGATCCCTTCTATCCTCTTTTGTGAATTAATTCAAATTCATAACACCCTTTTCGCACAACAACATTTTAATATAAGTTTTTATCCATTTCAGGTACTTACCTCTCACACCCTTAAAGAATCGGCATCCAACTTCATTATAAAATACATATGTGTGTATTACAAGTTCAATGATGAAACTACCCAAAATACTATGGATTCAATAGTCAAAAACCCTTGCAACCTTATGATAATACTATTTAATATGCTTCATTAGAATAGAATTCCACAGTGTATGTTTGTTGTGTTTCTAGGTAGGTTGGCTTTCTGCTAATTTATACAACCACTCGTGTAATTTTCAAGTGAACAATGTAAAGAAAACTTCATTATCTTCTGTGTAAATATATCTTTGTAACCAACTATCTTTTGACTAGCGGGGATTGTGATTTTCCTGAGCTGCAAACTCGTGCAACTTCTGATCTACACAATTATGGAGATCTTTCATAGTTGGTATCCACAGATGCCACATCACACATCCCCTAGGTACAACTTTATCTCGGTAAAAGAAATATTTGTTGGTTTTAGGTGGCTTGAACAAACCTACATCGGTTCTTTTGGCAACAATCTACTTAGCGCAGACCAGTCTCACGCGGGGCAGTATTAGGGGATGCTAGAACTAGGTTTTTGCATCTAGAAGGCTATGTGATGTAGCAACAAGGCATTTATTTAATCTAGGGCCTCATATGACCTTTGTGAACCCTTATCTTCAGAATCACAGACTTACATTTATTTTTACTTAAATAGATCTATTAGCTTTTCCTAATTGTTCGAACATGCATAAGTTATCATACAAAAGTAGATCTCGACCTTCACGATGCAATTAAAACAATATTATAGAGAATCGCATCATAATTGAGCATAAACACAAAAACATAAAATATATAGAGAACGCATGAAATTGCTTCAAATAGTCTTTATTACTTCAGATCTTACATGAATACATTTCTTTTGACCTCTGCACACAGCTGTAGGGGCCTGCAGACTTAGCGATGAACTTACCATGGTCTCCGTCCACTGAGCTATAGGAGCCTTCCTCTTCACTAGAATACAAAATTATAGGCAAATTATACTCAATATCCCATTTATCCACTGAACTCCACGTTCTAATTACTCCTAGATGACTTCCTTTTATAGCTTTTACATCGCATTACCATGGTCCATGAACCATGGGAGGAGCTCATTAATTAATCAAAATATCTCGTACCTTTACAAAGTAAGGGGATTTGACCTACCTAAAAGCCTCTTTGACTCGTTTGGCGCTATTCGTGCTCCGCTCCTCAAAATGCAGAGAATTTACAATATTACATCAAAATTGACTCAAAATTTAGACAAAACTTAGACTTGTGGGACCCCATCCCAACACTCACCCACTTGGGTGCCTGAATTGTGTTTTTCGAGTCGCCACTATACTTTGTTGCTCCTCACAATGGGTGGGTGCCCACTGAGCACAATGTGGCCGCTACGATGCACTCGCCCATCCGTCACACTTAACCGCCCGCTACCCCCGTGAATGCCTTTAACCGACGCTCAGGTCACACATAACTGAACACCCACCTCCAAGTCGCCTTTAACTGAACACTTCCACCCAAGTCACCTTTAACTGAACTCAGGTGCTCGTCGCATATCTTGGGCATGCCCACACACATTTAACCGAGGTTTTTGGTTTTTCAACTCTCTTGGGCACTCACCAAATCAAGGCCCTCACACACCCCTTCCCAAAAAGTTAGACTCTTATAAAAACTAAGATTTGTGATATTATTGAGTACAATAGTCACTTTTTTTATATAAATTTAACAAAATAGAGGAATAAACCAAGTTGGATTTTTATGAAAACAGAGATATGTGATATGATTGAATATAAATGTTCATTTTTGTTAAACCTAAATTTAACAAAATAAAGATATAAATTATTTTCATTGTTCAGTATCTTCCATCATTCAACCGCATCCCCTAGATTTATCATTTTACTTTTATTTGTGGAAAATTGTTATTTATTATAATATTTGGCTCAAATTAATATATATATTTCATAACCTACATTTCATGCCCGCTATTGCCTTTATTCCCCCCCATCAATTCTAACTTCTATAGGAAGAAGAATCTAGATAAAGCTAACCCTTACAATGGTTTATAGAATGATATTTCTAGCCTAAGTAATGATGGTAAATCCTTTTAATAGGTGACTTTAATGCTCAAACTTCAAACAACCAAGCTATTATTCTAAGCAATCATTCCATCCCTAATCCTCTTTGGTTAGACGACGACCCTACTCTAGCTAGTAGGTACAAAAGGAGCTCTAAAGACCTCGGGGAAAATTTGTTTGGGTCAGAGCTAGTCAAGCTCTGTAGTGGTCAAGATCTCATAATTTGCAACGGTCTAAAGAAGTGGCCCAATTCTAGCAAGATGACCTGCATCCATGGACTTGGTAGGAGTGTGGTAGACTACGTTATTTCTGATCCCCCATTATACAATGAAATAATAAATTTTGACGTCTTAAACGACCATGAACTTGACTCTGATCATAGGCCTTTACTTATAACTCTCAATTTTTTCATGCATAGAGTTCCCACAGAAAATAATACTTACAGCGAAAAGAACTTACTATTTTATAGAATAAAAATGATCTCTTTCTAAATGAATTATAAACTGATTTGCTTCCTTTATCTAGTATAGACAACATAGAAGACCTCTATCATAAATTTACTACAACCCTCTCATATTCTATTAACAAGTTCTCAATTGAAGTTTCAAATAATAAAAGAAATAGCAAAACCAATCCATGGTATGACAAAGATTGTAAAAGTGCAAGAAGAGCAATTAAGGAAGTTGTTCACGAATCTCTTAAAATAGACAAGATAAAAATATACAAAGCCCTAACTAAAAGGAAAAAGAGGCAGTACATTCATCGAAGACAAGAGAATCTCTTACACTTCTCTAAGGTAGCTCCCAAGAAATTTTGGAGGCAGATTTTGACTAGGAAGACTAAAGATAATAATAAAATTGCTCTTCATGATTGGAATTCCTATCTTAAAAAGCATTATGAATCTCCAAATGTCATGGATAATTTGGAAACCCTACTCACAACGAAAGAAGTTTTCTCTTTAGAATACATTAAGTTTGGGGTTAATTGCCTCACTAACGGGAAAGCTAAGGACATTGAAGGTTACTAGGCGGAAATCTTAAAAATTGGAGGTCCTATCCTCATCCCCCACATCCACAAGCTTTTCAATCAAGTAGTCAAGCAAGGGTTCCCTAAACCTTGGACTCAGAGCCTCATTATCCCTATTTTTAAAAGTGGGGATACAAATAACCCCTCTAATTATCGGACAATTGTGATCAGCCGTCTCTTAGCCAAGTTATGTGGTAGTATTTTAGAAAAGAAGTAAAGCATATGGCTTGAAAGTGAAGGTAAGCGGGATAAAGGCCAAGTAGTTTTCAGAACGCATCACTCAACAAGAGACCACCTCGTTACACTTAGGATCATTGCGGAGGAATGTCGTAATGATAAATCCAATTTATTTTGTCGCTTTGTGGACTTTAGAAAGACTTTCGATACGGTTCCTAGATACAAACTTTGGAATAGATTAGAAGAGCTAAAGGTTCCTCTCGAGTTGAGAGTTGCCACTATAAGGTTATACGAGAATGTAATTTCCAAGCTAAAGAGCAATGAGGGGTGCTCGAAAGATATTAAGTGTAACATTAGAGTTAAATAAGGTTGCCGCCTCTCCCCTAACCTATTTGGCATTTACATCGATAAGCTCGAAGGCTATTTAGACGAAGCAGGATGTGATGGCACGATCTTAGCTGGGATAGTCGTCATCCTTCTTCTCTATGCTGATTATATTGTTCTTTTGGCAAGGTGATTGTCCGATCTTCATAAGCAACTCACACTTCTTAAGGATTTCTGCTCTACCATGGGTATGACGTTTAACACTAACAAAACAAAAGTTATGATTATCAAATCTAAGAAGGACACTTACGCTAATTTTATGTATGACAATAATAACTTGGAGGAAGTGTATTCTTACAAGTACCTAGGAATTGATATTCATCATAAGATCAACTCGAACCATAGCATTGAGAAAAGGATTAATCAGGGGTGGAAAGATTATTTTGGTCTTGAAAATAATTGTAAAATAGCAAACCTCATAATGTGGGATAAAAAGAAGTTCCTCTTTGAAACTTTAGTCACTCCTTTTATCTTATATGGCTGTGAGGTTTGGGGTTGCAGCATCTCCAGAGAATCATGGAGAAAGATTGAGCAAATCCAAAAGAGTTTTATAACTTATAACCTGAAAATTAAAAGTAATACACCCTATCCTATTCTCCTTATACAAGCAGGTATTTCCGCTATTGAGAGCCTAGCCATGATTAGGTTTCTGTTGTACACGCACAAACTCAATAACATATACGATTATAGACTTCCTAAGCTAGCTTTAAATTCCAGCCAAAACCACCTAAGGCTCAATCGAGGGTGGCATAAAGACACAAGGGCCTGGTTAAACTATTGGGAGATCAACGAGAATGACGCATTGCAAAACATAAATAACATTAAAGATATTGTTACTTCTAAGTTCAAAGAAAAAATGTGGTGTGAGAAAGATTTAGCGGCTAAAATAAAATTAAATTATTATAAGAAGGTCATCAACCCCACCCTAGAAGATCAAAAGTATCTCTCTATTTTAACTAGCTCAAAGAAGAAAATTAATATAGCAAAGATTAGAATGAATTCTCATGAGCTCCATAGAGAAACACGTCGTTGGACAGTTCCTAAAACGCCATGGATGGAAAGGATCTGCCATATATGTGAGAATAGGAACATCGAGGATGAAAACACTTCCTCTTAGAGTGCCCCGCATACAACCACATTAGATCTCAGTGTCACAATCTTTGTTACAATACTGACCTTCCTAGCCTTTTACAATGTCAAAAGTATAGTGAGTTTGGGAGGCTTCTCTCCAAGCTTTTTGAGCGTAGGAATAAAATCTTAAATCAAAATAAATAATTTGTTTCTTTAGGTCCGATAGACCAATGTTTGGTTTGAGTGGACGTTAACCATCATCATCATCATCATCATGAGATATTCCATCACTTAACTTTATTGCATTAGGGTGAATTCTTATAAAATTAAGATCTCCATTACACTAAAAAAATTAATCTAATTTTTAAAAAATGTTTTAAATTAATTATTTATTATAATAATTTAATTTTCACATAAATTTAAACTAATTTCCCATTAAAAAAAATCTAATAATATGCGAATTTAAAAAAAAATCTAATAATATGCCAATTTTATATATTAGTAGTTTATAATTTAACAAAAATTAAACATCTCAAAAATGCTAAAAAAATATTTGTATCATTTATTTAATATCTTTTACTATTTGTGTCATTTATTTAATATCTTTTACCCAATCTCACTAGGTTAGTTTTTAGATATTGAGATAAGTTAGTAGTTTATAATTTAACAAAAATTAAACATCTCAAAAATGCTAAAAAGATATTTGTATCATTTGTTTAATATCTTTTACTATTTGTGTCATTTATTTAATATCTTTTACCCAATCTCACTAGGTTAGTTTTTAGATATTGAGATAAGTGATTGTCATTTATTTAAAGTTTTTGATAACTCCACCCATACTACTATGCTAGATTTTTTATTTTTATCTTTAGAAATTAATTATTTATTATAATGATTTCATCAAAACAAAGTTTTTATCTCTTGATTTTTTATCAAATTAAGATAAGTACAATTGTTAAAAGTTTTAATTCTCATTATAATTCAAACATATATATATTATTTAAGAAAAGCACTCCTCTATAAGATAATAACAATTAAACATCTTAAAAGATAGAAAATATTCTATAATCTGAAATATTGAATAAGTAATTTTTATTTATTTAATATCTTCCATAACTCCACCGTAGCCATGAGGTTAGTTTTTTATTTTTATTTTTGGAAATTGATTATTTATTATAATGATTTGATTTCCAATAATATCAAAGCAAATATAAAAAATAAAAAATAAAAATTGAACAACTTCTATCACTTCACATTATTCCAGTAAGTTGACTTTTTATAAAATTAAGATCCCTACAATTATTAAATTTTATAAGTTAAATTTTAAAAAATTTACGCTTTAAACTAATTATTTGTTATAATAATTTAATTTCAAGTAAAAATTTAGCTATTTAATAACCAATATAATTTTTTGATGATGATGATGATGATGATGATGATGATGATGATGATGATGATGATGATGATGATGATGATGATGATGATGATGATGATGATGATGTATCGACCTAAAGAAACAAATTATTTAGTTTGATTTAAGATTTTATTCCTATGATCAAAAAGCTTGGAGAGAAACCTCACGAACTCACTATAATTTTGACATCCTAAAAGACTAGGAAGGTCAGTATTGGGACAAAGACTATGAAACTGAGATTTAATGTGGTTGTATGCTGGTCACTCTAAGAGGAAGTGGTTTTCATCCTTGATGTTCATATTCTCTAAGAGATCGTAGATCCTTTCCATCCATGGTGTTTTAGGAAGTGCCCAACTACATGTTTCACTATGGGGCTCATGAGAGTTCATTCTAATTTTCCCTATATTAATTTTCTTCTTTGAACTAGTTAAAAGAGAGATACTTTTGATCTTCTAGAGTGAGATTGATGACCTTATTATAATAACTTATATATATATATATTTATTATAATATATATATATATTGAAAAAACACTTCTAATTTATAACAATTAAACATGTCAAAAACAAATAAAATATGAAATAAACTTCATCACATCGAAGAGGTTAGATTTAAATATTGAGATAAATGATTCTCATTTATTTAGTATCTTTCATAACTCTATTTCCATGTTACCAATATAAATATAAGTGATTTTCTTTTCTTTAATATGTGCTATAACTCCACCCAATCCCTTACAGCTCCACCCTATTCCAACTAGTTAAATTTTTTATTTTTATGGTAACTAGCTATTTATTATAATGTTTTGATGAAAACTAAGGTTTATATATATTGATATATCTATTTTTTATAAAAGTAAGATCTTAGAGTTGTTAAATTTTAAAAAAAATATTTACTTTAAACTAATTATTTATTATAATATTCTTTTAAAATTAAAATTAAAAATAAAAATTATGTTTTAAATAGAAAAATAATGTGGGCTATAATAATAAAAAATGAATAAGTAAAAATGTGGGAGTAAGATGTTTAAATATTATACTTTTTAAAAATATTTCAACAAGATATTTAAATAAAGTATTTGAATATCTATGTTAACTAATTTATGTAGATATCATCTTCATATATATCTATATATAGAGAAAAAAATCTCAAAATAAAACATTTTGATGTTGTATATAAAAAAATATTTAATACATGTTACCAATAAAATATTTTAATAAGAATTAATATTCACACATACCTAAAAATATATTAATAATAAAAATCTTGACTATATATTATATATCATTTAAAAAAATTATCTATATATCATGAAAAATTTATGTTTTTATTTTAAAAAGTTTATTTGGTCCTATAAAATATTTTATTTAGCATTCAGAAATACAATTTAAGCAATGAAAAATAACATATTGTATTTTTCACTTTAAAGAAGTTTACACGTGAAGAAATTTCATCCCTCCTTACTTAAGATGGATGTATGTTGGTTTATATATATACTATATATATATATATGTATGTATGTATGTATGTATGTATGTATGTATGTATGTATGTATGTATGTATGTATGTATGTATGTATATATGATGATGATGATGGGTCACTAAGACCAATGCAGTCTATCCTACGTCAAGAAATGAAAAAGAATCTAATTGTGATTCTTCAAAATCTTAAAGAGTCCCCATAAGATAGCTATAGTTGGGTAGACTTCATAAGTTAGGAAGATTGGAAGTATGGAAGAAGTTAATGAATTGAAAGAAGATGTAAGTAAGAGGCAATTGGGCTCGCTTAATAAGTCAAGAAGATTGGAAGTGTGGCACAAATTAGTGAATTGAGAGCGAATGTCAGTAAGAGTCAGGCACTCTAAAAGAAAGTCTTTTTCATCTTCTGAATTGAGAGGGCATGTGAGTAAGAATCGCTTAGTCTAAAAGAAAGTGTTTTTCATCTTCAACCTTCTCAGTATCCCAAATCTGATAGATTCTATCATCCTAGGGAGTCTTGGGAGTAGACCACCCTTGGTTTCATTTGGAAGTTTATGAGAATTAGTTCTTATCCTAGTAAGGTTCATTTTTTTCTTAATGCTAGTCAAGAGAGAGATAATTCTCATTATCAAGGGTGGCGTTGATCACCTCCTTATAGTATGTGAGCTTTGGTTTACCCTCGAGCTCCTTATCATCCCACAACTTGTCCTTAAAATTAGATGTAATAGTGTCTTTGACACTATCCTTACTTCCCATGATGATATCCTCCTATATACCCCAATGGTTGAGCCAAGATTGGGCATCCTTATGCCACACTTATAATTTAACAACAATTAAACATATCAAACCACTAAAAAATTATCTTCCATAACTCCACCACATCCAGCCAACTTTTTTTTTAATATTTAGAAAATTGATTATTTATTAATATGGATGATAAGCATATTTTTTATTTTTTTTTAATATATATATATTAAATCAATATATATACTATATATATTATATATATATACTTTAAGAATTTAATAAGATTAAATTTCAAAAATTAAATATTTTCCTATTAGTATTTTTAATTTAAATTAAAAAAAATACATTTTAAATTAATTATTTATTATAATAATTTAAACCTTAAATCATATATAGCAATAAGGACAAGCCCTTATAATTTAATAACAACTAAACATCTCACAACAACCCCACAAAAATAACAATAATTCCATTTGTCGAAGCTACCTCTTCTCCTTCCATTTTATCTTAATACAGCACATTACAAAAACTCAAACATCCCAACAAAATTTTTGAAAGAAAGTTCATGAGACCCCAAGTCCATAAGAGCACGCTTAAGTGGGGCGAGGAAGATGAGTTGGCCAACATTGCGACACATTCTGCGAATCTCCGTTAAAGCGAAAAGAAAGTCCGGCTAGGATAGTGCCATTTCCTACATCAACACGATTTCCCGGAAACCCTAGAAATCATCTGCACGAACGCTAAATTCCCGGAAACTCGCTCTTGCCATTGCCATTGCCTATATAATACGGTTTCCCATCATAGTCGTAACTCTGGTTCGAATAGTGCCATATCCTATATAACAGGAGACGATTTCCGGGAAACCCTAGAATAGAAATCATCTGCACCAACGCAAAGCCCTGCTCCCTTGCACTATACATACGATTTCCCACACCCCCGTCGTCTGCATCTCTCACTGAAGAAGCTCTTCCTTTGCCGATACACACTGCATTTTTTTAGTCTTCTGCGACCAATTGGTTTGCACCCCTGAATCTGAGTGAAAATGACCTCTGAATCTGTCAACAACATGAATCTTGTAAACTGTGGAAAGAGGGCTCCAGATCAGAGTATCACTACTCCGGAGAAGAGTAGTGCTACCCCTCCTGCACATTCTAAGTTTCGTGGGGTCACCAAGTGAGTAGAATTTAATATAGTTGTTTTTCCACATTCTATTGTTCCAATGTGATGTGAGTATTTAATGGCCATGGTTGCAGAAATAGGTGGACGGATAGATACCAAGCCCGTCTTAAGCGAAATGGTAAACAAGGTTCGTGTTCATTTCATTTCATTTTTTTCTGTTGTTGATTAAATATTTGTAGTTTTGGGTTAAAGTAAATATATTTTAATATGTTTAAATCATAGTTACTCATGCATGTATGTGTCACATGTACCACTTTCGCTTAACAACACGGCGTCCAATATTGCAGTCTATTTGGGTGAGTAAAATTCTCCCACGGACATGGAGCTGCGTACTTTTATCTCTTTATTTTCTTTTCCTTTTAATAACTTTGGGGTTTTGTGTGTATTTACTGTAACAGGTGCATACGATTCGGCAGAACGCGCAGCAAAAGCTTACGATGTTGCGGCGATTAAATTCTAGGGTTTAACTGCCAAAACCAACTTTCCAGTATGACTTCTTTCTTGGTTTCATTGTACTCAATGTTGGTGTTTTGGTTTTATTACATCAAAATTTTGGTATTTTTTGCATTAATCTTTTTTATCCCTCTACATTGCAAACTCCAAACCTCTGATCTAAAGCTGTAAAGCCTGGATGGATGGTTTTTATGTTACATTAGTATTTAATATGGATTATGTTTACAGGGGAGGGACTATCAAAAAGAGATCAAAGAGATGGAACACATGACTAATGAAGAACTCGTGGGGAACCTCAGGAGGTAACGATCGCGTCTCACTAAACTATATATATTAACAACTTTTAAAATTTATTTGCACTAAACTAACTAAAATGTATATATACTAAGATTGGAGTGGTGTTTTAGTGACACAGAACAAGCCTGCGATTCTGTGGAGGCACGTCCAAGTATCGCGGGGTTACCAGGTTTTTGAAAAGCTCTCCTCTAATTCTAATTTCAATTTCAGAGTGAAAGACTAGTAATATCTAATAATTTCATGCTTGCATGGTGTGTCATTTTATTTATTCTGTGTAAATGGCATGGTGTGTCATTTTATTTATTCCGTGTAAATTGTTGGAATTTTATGGTGAATTCCATAACACAAAACATCAGAGAACAACTCTCTGATATGATGGAATTTTCTGCTAAATTCCTTAACAAACAGACAACACAAAACTGATCTGTTTTTAAATAGAAAACTGATAATTTGTTTTCTGGACTTGGTGTTGCAGCAACAGGATTCTGGTGTTGCAGCAACAGGAAAAATACTCTGTTTCTGTTAACACAGAAAAAATAGAAAAACAGAAAAACTGTGTTGCTGTAACTGGTGTTGCAGCAACAGGAAACTGGAAACTGTGTTGCTGTAACAGGTGTTGCAGCAACGCGATTTTTGACGTCAAGCCACTCGGTGTAACGGCAACACGATTTTGACGCCAAGTCACTTTATGGGCGTCAAAATTACTTATAAATTTACAGTGAGATAATTGACGCTTAGTGTAACAGCAACTAAAACAAGGGCGTCAAATCACTAATAAACTTATAGAGTGAAATCAAAGTGTTTTTGACACTTGGTGTAACAACAACTTAAAATCAGCAAAACAGTAAACTTGTATTTATAAACTGTAAACAAAATTGATACAGAAAACTTAGCTGTTACAAAAGAGGAACGCTTCAGTTCCAGAAATCGATTTTCTCTAACTCAGAAAATCCCAGGTTCAGCACTGTTGTGAAATTACAGAAGAGACACACACTTGTTCTTCTAACCTTCGCTCAAAGTACAAAAAAAAACAGAACTGTTGTTCTAAATCACAGAAAACAGAACTGCTGTTCTTTTCTGCTTACACCTTCTTGCACTTCTTCTCATAAGAAAACAGGACTGCTGTGCATTTACATTTATAGGAAAATAAATATCTGAATTAAACTATAAACTAAGCAAAATATCTGCTGATAATTATCTGTGTATTTATTGCAGAAGGGGGTGATGTCTTTTCTTTCGGTGGAAATAATTCGGTTGCAGGGGAATTAATTTCTGCACCTTTAATGTTCATTTAAAGTGCAAAATATCAGTGGACTTTTGCGGCTTCCAGATAATCTGAAATTAATTGCTGAAGATCAGATCTGCAGTTGGAATTAATTTCCAACACTCCCCCTTAATTTCAACTGCTGCATACCCAGGCATTTTCTGAAATGATCAAAACCTTTCTTTGGCAATGGTTTTGTCAAGATGTCAGCCAACTGATCCTCTGTTCTGCAGTGCTGCAAAACAATCTCACCATTGTTAACCAATTCACGTATGAAGTGAAATTTGGTATCTATGTGCTTTGTTCTTTTGTGAAAAATAGAGTTTTTAGACAAAGCTATTGCTGAGCTATTTTCACAGTAAATGGTTGTGCCATTTTCCTGTTCATGACACAAATCTCTGAGAACTCTTCTTAGCCACACTGCTTGGCATGCTGCTGCTGTTGCTACCACATGCTCTGCCTCTGCTGTAGACAAAGCCACAACTGGTTGCTTCTTGGAAGCCCATGAGATGGCTCCCGATCCCATATGAAACACATATCCTGATGTGCTTTTCCTATCATCAAAACTTCCAGCCCAATCACTGTCCGTGTAACCTGTCAACATGAAACTTTCAGAAGAGAAGTATAAAATACCAAACCCCTTCGTTCCATTCACATACCTTAGAATCCTCTTGGTTGCCTGCCAATGAGTCTCTTTCGGTCTTTCCATAAATCTGGAGATTAAACTCACAGCATGCATAATGTCCGGCCTAGTTGCAGTCAAGTACATAAGGCTGCCAACTATGCTCTTGTACAATTTTGGATCAAAATCCTTGGTGCTATCTTCTTTGGTCAATTTCAGCCCCACTACAGTTGGAGTCACAACTGCCTTGCTGTTCTGCATGTTAAATCTCTTCAACACAGCTTCTA